>CM032229.1:147957500-148025000 GCA_019009955.1 Riptortus pedestris | reverse complement strand
TATTGTGAATCCAGATTCCATAGCTATATATAGAAAATGAAAGTTTTTTAAGTTCCTTTTATTGTAAGTTTGTTCTTGTCGTTGGATAATCATAACTATATAATGCCCATCACGCATTATTGTTTATCGAGTTTTGTCCGTTCCAAATGTAGTGAGACATATATTTTTCAAATCTAGGCAAAAAAAATCCCATTAATAAGAACGATTGGAAATTGAATTATAATCAAATCAATGATAAAATTAATATCTTTAATAGATGATATAAATTTGAAATAAATAAAGAATTAAATTATTATTTATTTATTAACGTCCACTTTTTGCTGCTAAGGCTAATTGGTAGGGTTATCTACGGGTTACCACCCTTTTCTAGCCAGGGTGGGACTAAGAATTTTATTTAATGAATTCCGTCACTAAATAAATTCCTTTGGCCAGGCTGGAATCGAACTCGCCACTCTAGGATTCCATGTGAGATTCAAGGCAACGCTTTAACTCACACGGCTAACCTGAGCCCCAATAAATAAAGAAATCTTATTGTATTAAACGCAATACTGAAGGTTGGAGTGTGTAGATTTCAAATAAATGTCCAAGGGTTAGGATTACTGTTATATCTAAATAAAAGGGAAAACTTTGAAAAATAAATTGGTATATTTAAAGGTAAGGCAAATGACCCGAATCCTAATCATTGAAAAAATTAAAATAAGCAGAAGAAATGAAAGGGGGTGGGTAGAAATGGCGAGGTCCAATATTCATCCGAGGTTATAATAAAGACGGCGACCTAGTAGCCGAGTAGCAGAGCGGAGCGAAAATTGCTTCCATAAATCGAGAGTGAATTTCGAGAGGATAGGGACTGGGGGATGAAAATGAAAAAGGCTGGGCTAACTAACGACGCGGACTTGCAGGGTCCTACTTTACATAATCCTCAGACTAGGACCGCCCATGGACCACGACACAAAGCCATCGCCGCCCCCCTCCTCAATGAACAATTCTTTCAACAAAAGGCCCGGAAAATGGGCTTATGTATTTGGGGGAAATATGGAGAATCCTCTTCTTTCACGATATAAGCCTCCCCTCGCTCCTTTCAACCAAATAGTCTTCAATGCAATATATATACATATTTCCCCTATTTTTATCATCCGTTCCATTCAACCGTTTTTTTTTCCTCTCTTTATAAACCAATTTTAATATGACTTGAAATGAAAGAGAACTTATTTGATTCAGTGATTTGTATTCATAAGTAGAATCTATTTCCATTCTGACAAGTGAATTCAATAGACCTCATTTTAGGAATAACCGAAAAATAAATAATTGGTCCTGTTATATACAATGTTTTTCTTCTTTATTTATTCATTTCTTATTATTTTATTTATTTTTTACAAAATGTAAATTAACAGAATGTGAGTTAGTATTTATTAATGAGTCATGTTTGAAGTAACCGCGTTCATACAGATTCCAAGAGATACTCGTATAAGAGTTGTCCATGGCGTATCTTGTAATTTAAACACTTAAACAGGCTTTTTTTTTATTTTATTTTTTATTTTTTACAACCTCTGCATACCCCTTCGGGTTTCCCCATACCAGTGGTCTCCATTTATTAAGAGATATAAAATTTTGAATAGATAAATTGGGCCAGGTAACGTAGCCTAGCTCACGGCATTTAGTTTAAGAACGAAAAGTCCTAAGGGAACCCGCAGCTGCGACTCATTTGCGTCTGTTCAGAGAAGTGGCAGCAAGAGCCTAACTAACTAGCCTACACACCTAAAGCCTAAATACTAACCTGAACTCAGATATACATAAATACTAACCTAAACTCACATAAATATTAACCTAAACTCTCATAAACAATACATATATACATATAATTTACAAATAAATACATTTTTACTTAGTTTTCAACACCTTTTGGGCAAAGGTCCTGTAGGCTGAAAATCTATCTGCGTCGTTTACCAACATATGATAGCTCTCAGGAGGCCAGTTAACATATGAGAAAGCACTCATTAGCCGAATACGCTTGGCGTTGAACCGCGGACATTGGAGGATCACATGGTCAGCCGTATCCAACTCGCCACACGAGCACAATGGGGATTCCTTTCTTTTGAAGAAGTGGAGCGTGTTATTGAAGTTCCCGAGACCACTGATATGTTGGCTGGTGAAGTAATCTGGGACTTACCACGTCAGCTTAGTTCTGGTCCTGACATCTGGGAAAAATTTGTAGGTCATCCTACCTTTGCTGGAGTTGGTCCAGCGACTCTGCCAACTGTCCCAGATGGTTTCTCTAAGGTCCTGTTGTCCTATTGTGAAGATAGACTCTCCTATTTTGCAAGGCAACCCCTTGACTGTTTGGTATACACTAACCCAGTTTGCTACATACAGCTCTATCGGAAGCTGGCCAGCCACTTAAACAGGTGTAATTCCATGTCTTTACACCTTGTGAATTCACATCTTTACAATGTTATATATTTTGCAACTAGTCAGTTAATGAAGTCATATACAACCTCCGTAATATGGATGCTGAGCAGAATATTATTCTATCAAGGGGTTATTATTTCTATTTTGTCCCATTTACTCCTCACAAAGCACGAAATTAATTAACAATATTGTTCCTCCAGATAATGTAGGTATTAATAATTCATCTTAATACTAATTAATTAATTGTAATGTGTTTTGAGTCAGTATAGTTAAATCAAAATGTTCTAATGTGGACACTACATGACTTCCTTAATATTCATATTAAATTCAATGAACAAAATGTATGCTGCACTTCATTTAGTATCATTTCATTTGAATGCGACATACCGCATCTCTGTCCCAATGTCCTGGGTCATAATTTAAGGATCTTTTAAGGATAAACGAAAAACGCCTTCTGTATCTCTAGTAGAAGCGGGCCCCCAACCCCTCAGTCAATTATCAAAAGGGGAAGAGCACAACTAAATATTGACAAACCAGTCCTAAATATGATAGTCAAAATGGATACTGGGAGAGTCAACAGGAATATTTCCTTTGAAATATGAGAACCGACATTTTTCACGATTGCATTACTTCCTTTATACTTAATAGAACTAACAATAAGTAAGAAACTCATTTATACGAGTATAGTTATTTTAGTCACATTATTTAGTATCATTATTTTTTTTCTCAAAGAGAATATGTAAAGATTTATTTTCAACTGAACTATTTGTAATTATTACATTCTATCAATTACTATCATGAATATTATCACTTTCAAATCATTATTAAACTACCATAATTATATTTGTAGGAAAACAACGCCATATCGTTTACCATTTAATATTTTGGCGCATCGAAGAATAGTCTCCATCATCAGAGCAACAACAATCAAATTTACCGTACAACGATCAATAACATACAAATAGAATACATTTAAGATACATAGAAACCGTTCTAATTGTGGAATATGTAAATTATTCGGCGTACACTTCATTGTGATCTTTGCTATGACCCATAATCGACTTTTAATGGCAGAAAAATTCTGAATCGGAGCTTTATTTATACTCCTGTGTTATGTCCAGACACAAATGTATTTTAAAAATTTCAAACCCTTCATATAAGTTTCCTGTTTAGTCTTCAGTTACGTCTAGGGAACATCCGCTGACATCACAAACATTAGCATTTATTTCCTTTATAATTCCTTCCATTTTTCCTCTCCTTGTCATTTCCCCCAGTAGCTGTAGCCTGTTACTCTGCTCAATTTTAAGTTTGTGATTGTTATTATCAATAAAAGTGCTTTTTAAAAAGGCTTTCACGTATACTTTATACTTAACTGGCGCCCGAACAGGATATACAGAGCTGTTGACAGGACAATGTGAACTTTCGAATAACTATTATTAGTCTAGAAATCAAACAGGCATCCTCACTAGAACTACGGCCAACAGAAGCACAAGAAAGCGAAACTCGGACGGCTTCTTCATCATCGCTTCCTCGCTTACCACTTACTTGGCCGAGGATGGCTTTAGCCTAAGGAGGGGGGAGTTACGTCTAAGGAACGCTCTGCTGACATTACAAACATCAGCATTCATTTCCTTTATAACCCCTTCCATTTTTCCTCTCCTTGTCATTTCCCCAGTAGCTTTAGCCTGTTCTTCTGGTCAATTTATAGTTTGTAATTGTTACTATCAATAAAAGTGCTTTTTAAGAAAGCTTTCACTCATACTTTATACTTAACTTTCGACAACCTTCTCGTAATGTTTAGCGCATGAAAGGCATAAGGGGAGCCAGTGAGTTTCCTGATCTGAAAATTCTTCAAATCAGATTTTGATCATAAAGGGGGAGATTGAAATTAATTTTGAAATAATTATAATAGCATATTATTTTTAAGGAAAGTAATTTCGCAACTTCAAGTTAAAGAGACTCAATAGAAAGAATCGGAAGCACAAATAATTTATGAAACAAGCTCAGAGATATGAATATTCTCTCGATGTATAGAATAAAAGAGTAAAAAGTCGAGAGAACTCGTGTCAATCAAAATCACATACCTTATCAATATTCCGTTCAGGTAGGAATGACAGCCTACAGTGTAGGATTTAAAATATTCACTCACTATGTAGTATTCTGTTCATTTCTATGAGACCTTTCTCTCCAACAACGATTTTTATTATATATATGGATCAATTTATCCTCAGTACTCTTGATGTTTCGTGTGTAATTGTAATATTCAGCAATTCATCAAGCTCCCTTAAAACACTATAACCCTTGTCCTCCATAAATGCAATAGCTGACAAGAAATATGACAAATCAACAAAACACAAAAATATACTAAATTACAGGCTGCCCGGACAGATATTTCTGAAATTACTGAAGCCAACCGGCAAGGAAAACTAGTTTCAGAACTAGAGTAAACTGACTCTGTAATAAAGAATGAAATTTACACAGGGAATGGCATTCCAGCCGAAGGGACTCCAGAAGGGAGGAATTAGTTCTGTCACATCATAAATATATATATATATATATATATATATATATATATATATATATATATATATATATACATATACTAGCTCAGATACCCGGCTTCGCTCGGGAATTCATTTGAGGCTGAATGGTGATGGTATTTTTTTGGCAAGGCTTTACTTTGCACAATATTTTGATATTTAGCCGTCCCAGTGTTTTGTTTAAATACCCGTCGTTTCTGTGGATTTGTTAATAATAAAATTATTTTTTTATGTAAGACTTCACTGTTCTCCATATTGTCATATTTCCCGTTTCCTGTGCATTATGCATAGATTTTAATTATTAAACACAAAATATTAACATACATTTGAATTACTTTTTCCCGGTGAGGTACCTTGTAGTTCCAAAGAATTGTTGATGCAAATTTCACTAAATAATAAAATAAAAACTTTTTAATAAACATATTTGCCGAAACCCCAATAGAAGACGAAATATCACTATTTTTAATTTCAGGCCTCCCTTATAACCCCCACTCCTGCCCGTCCCTAGAAATATTAGTATGACTTATTATAAGGAAGACGTTAGTGCTAATTCACATACCGAGTTTGGTTTAGTTCGGTTGAGTCTTTTGTGCCAAATAAAATTGTTGACTTCTCCTATCACTTTTTGGTGTATAACGCCTTTATAATTAGGTATACGACAAAAGTGTAAATAACAAAAGTTTCTCTAAATACCAAAATAAACAACTTTTGTTATGTGCATATTTGCCAAAACCCCAATAGGAAACGAAATATCACTATTTTAAATTTCAGGCCTCCCTTATAACCCCCCACTCCTGCCCGTCCCTAGAAATGTTAGCATGGCATATTATAAGGAAGACGTTAGTACTAATTCACGTACCGAGTTTGGTTTAGTTCGGTTGAATCTTTTGTGCCAAATAAAATTGTTGACTTCCGCTATCATCTTTAGCGTATAACGCCTTTATACTTAGGTATACGACAAAAGTGTATATAACAAAAGTTACTCTAAATGACAAATTAAACAACTTTTGTTATGTGCATAATTGCCTAAAATGCAATAGGAAACGAAATATCACTATTTTTAATTTCAGGCCTCCCTTATAACCCCCTGTTCGTCTCAGAGAATATTAACATAGCCTAAAGTCTAAGTTGGGTTAGTAGTAATATACATACCAAGTTTCATAAAATTCGGTTCAGCCGTTTATGCGTGAAAAGGTAACAAACAAACAAACAAACATACACGAAAGAAACAAAATGCAGTTATGGTGTCTATGACACGTAAAACGAAAAGTTATCGTGAAATTTCGCAAAACAAATCAATGGACAGACAGAGCTTACAATTTTATATATCTATATATAAGATATATATATATATATATATATATATATATATATATATATATCATTAATACAGTGGATAATCATAAGAAAACACTTGGTGTAGAAATTGGATCTTTTTTAAATTCCTTTTTCATATTCTTATCTGTTTAAAAGAAAAATAGCAACATAAAATTAATATAAGAAGAGATAGGAGACGATCAGGAAGGAGGAACGTGGCAAGTGACACGAGAGAAAAGTCATTAAAGGAGAAGAACATTTTTCATTTTGAAAATTGATGAGACATGGTGGGTGGGTTGGTACTGGAGGGTGGGGGACAGGACGACAAGCACCCTTATTTTCCACTCGACATCCAAGCCTAGCAGCTCAAGATGCCCCACTTACCTCTCGACTAACTGCAACACTGCCCGCCTCTGCGATGGTCAACTCTGCCATCTTATTTACAACCCACCAATCATCACAAATCATCATGTAACCTAACCGTACAAAGCTCGCATGTGCAGGAGTGGGTCTTTTGAAGGCAAGAAACCAAAAATAAAAGTCCGCCACGCCGGGGATGCATTAACTAAGCAGATTTCCCACGTGCGCCACGTATTTGTATTTATTTCAAATCTTAAAAGTTCAATGAGAACAATATTTGTATTTAAGCTTCAAATAAAGTGCTTCATAACGTAATAGTATATTGTTAATATGAGATGAGTAGGAGTGGGGTTTACTGAAGATCGAAAACTAAAAAATGCAAATATCTCAGTTAATAGTCAAGATAGTGAAGAAATGTATATAACAACATTCATAGAACATTACATTTGCAATAAGATTGGTTCTATACAATTTTCGATCCGACGCATATTAACGGAGATATTAACAATTTTAGAAATTCTCCTTCTCTGACCCCCCCCTCCCCCTTGTCCGATTTCAGCCGTTAAAGAACTTGATCTTTCTTTTTACATAAAATGATTATATATCATGTTTGGTAACGATAAGACAAAAATTGCGACCGCGGTAACAGACAAATATATATATATATATATATATATATATATATATATATATGTATACAGTTTTGAACGGAACTCATTTTCGTTATCTTCTGGGTAGGATCGATGGACATTTGTCGATGGACATATTTATATCGCCCAGCAGCAACTCTAAATATAAAATTTAATTTCATTCAACAACTCGGAAAATGTTTACTATTTCGTTATTTGATGAAGAGTGTAAATCGCTCCAATTGTATGATACCAACAACAAACAAATAAACAACTTTATTGAAACACGAGGCCATTCGGCACTAACACGCCAGTGTCATCTTGAGGTGCTAGATTTGAGGATAGGTACTACTGCTACGGATACAATGTTATTTACTACAATTATTCTATACATTTTTTCTAACTTGAACATTTGTAGTTTATTGGTTTTCACTTTATGCTGACCTTCATTCCTACTAATACGTTTTCACGTAAAGAGACCACATCAATAAAATTCTCATGCCCCGCTTAAAATTCTAGTCCTGTTATTGCGCGAGTTAATGAAAAAAGGTACGAACCGGATTTAAAGAAATTTAGAAAAATAAATGGTTTTAGAAAAAGATAAATAAATAAATCATGTAGGCAGGCGGTGAGGACGGCCACACTGTTTACATAGACTTCTTGTTAAGGGAGAATATTATTATTATTTATTAATTGGGACGAGTTATCTACAGGTCACGACCCTTTCTAACGAGGGTGGGATTAAGGATTTCATTTAATGAATTCCGCCACTAAATAAATTTCTATTGCCCAGGCAAGAATCGAACTCGCCACTCTAGATTTATCATGTGAGATTAAGGTCAACGTTTTAACTCACATGGCTAACCTGAGTACCAAAGGGAGAATAGAGATTGAACGTGGGATGACACCAGCGAAGGTTTGCAGAAGGTGGGAAAACTCCCACAGATAGTTCCTACAGATTAGTAAGTATTAGCCAAATAAATTTAGACAACAAATGTCGCTTTTGGGGTTCGACTTACTGGGATATACAGAAATATTTGATTAAGTTTCTCAACATGGGGGCTTAAATGGCAGAATGTTTGTCAAGATAAGGGGAAGGCCACGAAGAAGCAAACATTTTTTTTCTAAAATATAAAAAAGTCCGTCACGCAGGGGCTGCGTAAACTAAGCAGATTTCCCACGTGAAGTTTTACATTAGAGAAATTTCACGAGAGCCGAGCCAGCCAGTCAAGGAAACGGCCGAAATAGCTTTTGGCGGGAAAGTAACTCTCGTCCGTTAGGCTCCGAGATTAAATTAAAAACAATTCAATCTCAAAAAAACAACAAGAACACAAAAGATGGACTTACCTTTAATGATAGCAGCGCTCTGAACACTTATTACACCAACACTAAATAGTACCACAGAATATCTATTATTTGTAAGACTTAATACTGCTGTGAATATTAAGTAAACAAATAAAGGGCAAGTCAAATGGTAAGAATCTTCCTGATAGCAAACAGTCTGAGTTGTAAACAATCAGGTTAGCCAGCTTTTACCGGAAATAAAAGCAATTACGGAAATATATTTGAATATAAGTTATAAATTTTATTCATAACTATTTATTATATCTAGTATTGTAATTAATAATAAACCAGAATAATTTTAATCACAGCCATTCCAAATTTAGGAATCCGGGAAGAAAACAGAAAGGGGGGGGGCAAAATACGATTCAGACGGTTATGAGATTTTCACATGATTAAGGAACAAGCAGGTTATCCAGCGAAGGTTTACAATAGATAAATATACATACAGGTAACACTTCCGTGAATATTAGTGAATAATTACAAACGGCAATGAGAAATCTTTCAGTGAATTTACAATATAAGTTAATAGTCCCTACAACGTAATATGGCTGGATTGTAAACAAACAGGTCTGCCAACCTTGTAGCGCAGTATCGATAGATAGACCGGAAAAACAAACAAATAAAGAAATATATGTGAATATAAAATATTAATTTTATTGGAAACTATTTACTATAGTTAGTGGAGTAATTTGAAATGAATCAAAATAACTTCTATCTCAATCACTCAGATTTTTGTAGTCCAAGAAAAAAAAGGGGGGTCAACAGAACGTATTTGTTTGTACCTCGTAAAATAAAGCTTTTTTGAAAACAATATTTTGTATTTAACCTAATAATGAGGTGGTTCATGAGATATCAGCTTATTATTAATATGTCCCTAGTAGGAGTGGGGGTTTACTGAAAGCGGAACTCATTACAAAAAATACAAATATCTCGGTTAATACTCATTATACGGAAAATATGTATAGAACAATATTTATAGTGTATGGAATTTGCAATATGATTGATTCTATACAATTTTTCGATCCGACGTATAGTAACGGAGATATTTCGAATTTTCGAAAATCCTCCCCTCTAAACCCCCCCCCCTCCCACTTGTCCGATTTCAGCCGTTAACGAACTTGATCTTTCTTTTTACATAAAACGACTAAATTTTGAGTTTCGTAACGATCTAACAAAAATTGCGACCGCTAGAGCGGTAACAGACAAATATATATATATATATATATATATATATATATATATATATATATATATACAGTTTTGAACGGACCTCATTTTCGTCATCTACTAAGTAGGATCGATGGGCATTTGAAGAAAAATGTCGAAAATTCCGTCATGAGTACAACCTCAATAGCTGATTTCCCTTAAGGGAAATCTGCTAAAAAATAGTAAGACTAGCTGGATGCCAAAGATTAATCATTTGCGGCGAGGGAGGAGGGTAAAGTTTTCCATCCTTGTTAACATTGGTCTATTGGAGTTTAACCTCGTGGGTGGGCCCACTAATACCTCCAACCAACAAGCTTCACAACGTTAATACTGATTCATTACTCCTACGATTTTCCTACAAAGTAATTTATATATGGCCCACTTCAAGCCCCCTTAACATCATGCTAATCATCTACACCATTTCATCCGACTATACTTAGATGCTTAAAAGACGCAGTGCTAAGTTTTAATCTCCATGGTAAGTGTACTACCAAATTTCAAATTTAATTTTGATCATTAGCGTTAAATCTTCTTATATTCACTGATCCTGTCAATGACTAATATGAGGTTTCTACAAAAATAATAAATTCTCAACAGACCATGAAGGACCTGTCACACGCATTTCGTGGGACAAGTGGCCAGCTGTATTTCCCAGCAGTGTTGAGTTGGCATTTCGGATCAATTCTCGGCTACTGAAATTCTTAACGATGCTGCGTGGACCCAGAGGAAAAGGACAGGAGTCCGGCATCAGAGCACTTTGAGGGCACACCCATATAAAATTTGAGTGCGCTACCGGGGTTTTAACTCGCAACCTGAAAGCCCAGAGCTTTACCACTGTACCACCGCCGCCGCTAAGTCTCTCGAAATGTATATGCATATATTTGTCTGTTAAGAGGTCGTAATTTTTATATGGCAGTAACCGAACTGAACATTTAACCTTTAACCGTTTCATATAAAACTAAAGGTCCCGGTTGTAAATTCACGAAAACAGAGTAAGAGGAATGAGGTTTTAGAGAAGGACTCCATTATGCATCCATTAATATACGTAGCGTAGAGGAATGTTATGTAAGCAACTTTGTTAATTAAGTTTATTCATGCAATTACTCTCCTGTTCATACAACACAACTCCGAAAACATAAACAAATGGAGAAATACAGATGAAGATAGTTCCATTCAGGTCGAATTGTTTGGCAGGCGAGAAAAATTGTTGTCTCATATAAAAAATAAGTAAATGAGTTATCGTTTTCTGACGGTGTATTCACACCATTAATTAATTAAAATATAGCCTTTGATTTGAGCCATTATTAGTGTAAAAGACGGGACGGGCGAACTTAAAAAGATAAACAAAAGTAACCGACCCTTGAGTTCATGAACAAACCTGGAAACACACATGCATTAAATTGTTCCCAAAAGGGTGGTTTGTTTTAATGCAGCAAACAACATTTTTTATTAACAAAAAAACATTAATTTGATTAAAGATCTTTATATTTTTATTTTCCACATAAGAAAAACATAGGTTCCCGGTTTTACCCTACTAGTGGGGCAAATCCGGGCAAAATGACTTTTTACAAAAAAAGTAGGGTAAAACTTCTATAAAAATTTAGATTTTGTTTTTAAAACTGTAGTTACGTTAACAGACAAGTAGACTTTATTTCAACAAAACTTTACTTATCTGTGGTAAAAATTGTGGTTTCTGGAGTCCTTCAAACCTTAGCTACCCGGTTTTACTCCACTATCCCCTAGTTGAGGCTATTAAGATTACATATACTACTACATTACTATATACATTTTATTGTAAATTATACGTAACAGAAAATAACTTTAATGGAAAGAAATGAAAACTAACGAAAGAACTAAAAAAATAAAATAACGAAAATCGACTTAAATTTCTCTTTTTCCCCAAATCGAATGAAATGAAATAATACTTTAAAATTTACACAAATTAGCCTTTAAAATGACTCTTAACTCAATAATTTTGTTAGACAATCTATCTGATTTAGGGGTATTCGTCATCGAAGCAAAAGGAAATAGTCTCTCTACTGGAGGATGAAAGGGGGGTGTTACTTAAAAAAATCCTTTTTTGATGACAGGGCATTTATTCATTGACTATAATAATAATAGTGTAAAAATTTACATAGAAGCGATCAAAATATGTTAAATGGAACTAGTTGTCTGTATGTGGTAGTAGTTAGATATTAGTTAATAATAACTACAGTTGTACCTACTAATTGTAATTATTTTAGTTATTACTTTTTATATAAACTAGTAGGTGAATGAATACTAACTACAATTACTATAATTGCAAAACCAAGAAAATGCAACTATAGTTATCAATTACATTTTTGTAACTGCAGTTGCAATTACATAACTAGTATTTATTAGTTGAAAAAGTAGTTAATTACGGAAGTATTTAAGTACAACCCAACTCTGTTCTCCTCATACAATTTCAGCAATAAACTTATTGAATCTTCAGTTATAGATGAATCATTGAAAAAGAATTTAGTAACGATCAAATAAAGGTTGCGGCAGATTGACGAAAAGTTAAGTCTTTGGTGTTGGAACATATAATTTTAAATGCTTTACGTGTGTGTGTATACATGCATGTTCAAGAATTGACATTCAGATAATAAGGAATACAAAACATAAAGGTGAGTATAAGTGTTGATTCGTTGTTCTTAGACTTGGATTTAGCACTCTAATTGAAATTTATTTATATTATTATTTATATACTTTGAGCTGATAAATCTTAGGCTTGAAGGCCCAGTCTCCGTAGGCATTCCCATGAAACAGGTATCCGGCTTTCCGTTGTTGAACCTTTGACTTTCAGTGTAATAACAACGGCACGGTTCATTGATTTTCTTTTTCCCTTGGACTTATTCAACATGGAGAAGTGCAGTCTCCAATCTCACTGACGGGTCCAAAAAAAGGCAAACATTCCTGTTAAAGTTGATAACAACTAATAGTAGACGTACTTATATTTGGACTGTCGTGTTCCAATTACCTACTAAAAGCATGCAATGCAATAAGTTAGAGAGTGTCATTATTAGTGCAACTTTCTCTTGTATTGTTAACAGGAAGATAGGGTTGAAGCAAATATAAAATAACAATCAATTTTCAATATATTTAAAAGGGGAAGAATATATAAAGGGAATAGAGGGCGAAATGTCCCTTAGACAGACACTATTGATTAGGCTGGTGACCACTGCTGCAGCGGGGGTGCAACGCTCACCGATCGGCCTCTTTGATTCACTTATACATCCCACTACTTTCCCATTTTTAGCTTTGACGGGAATTTAAATTAAAATCTGTACAATTTCCATTGAGCAGGAAGTCATTTTTCAAAAACTAGCAAAGAGTATAAGTCAGTCTCATAAGTGACAACAAACAATACTTTCGGGTCAGCAAACCTGCCTACAGCAAGATAAAGTTTCAATGACCGCATTGAGCATTTTCATTATACCAATATTTGTATAGAAATTCACTCATAAATTAATAAGAATGAAACGCGCTGTTGTAGAATTTCAGGGAAATAGTATAATATATGCAGTTTGCTGATTATATGCACCTTCCTATATGGAGACATAATTGCCATTTTAGCAGATTTCCCTTAAGGGAAATCAGCTATTGAGGTTGTACTCATGAATTTTCAAATTTTTTCTTCAAATGTCCATCGATACTACCTAGGATATGACGAAAATGAGGTCCGTTCAAAACTGTATGTATGTATATATATATATATATATATATATATATATATATATATATATATATTTGTCTGTTAACGGTCTAGCGGTCGCAATTTTTGTGTAATCGTTACCAAACTCGATATTTAGTCGTTTTATGTAAAAAGAAAGATCAAGTTCGTTAACGGCTGAAATCGGACCAGGGGGAGGGGGGTTTAGAGGGGGAGAATTTCGAAAATTCGAAATATCTCCGTTACTATAAGTCGGATCGAAAAAGTGTATAGAATCAATCTTATTGAAAATTAAATACACTATAAATGATCTTATATAAAGTTATTCTCTATCTTGAATATTAACCGAGAGATATTTGCATTTTTCAGTTTTCATCCTTCAGTAAACCCCCACTTCTACTAGTGTTACATAAATAATGCTCTGTTATGTAATAAAAAATATTAATTGAAGCCTAAATACCAAATATTGTTTTCATTGAATTTTTACTTTGTGAGATATATGCAAATACGTTCTGTTGACCCCCCTCCCCCTTCTTTTGTTTTTGGATTACTAAAATTTGAGTGATTGAGATAAAAATGATTCTGATTCATTACAAATTACACCACTAGCTTTAGTAAATTGTTTTCAATAAAATTAATATGTTATATTCAAATATATTTCATTAATTGTTTGTCTTTCCGGTCAATCTATGCAGCGCTACGAGGTTGGCTTGCCTGTTTGTTTACAATTCAGCCTTGTATTGTACATTTACTGAGCATTCACGGCTGTGTTACCTGTATGTATATTTATCTATTGTAAACCTTCGCGTGGGAAATCTGCTTAGTTTACGCAGCCCCTGCGTGACGGACTTTTTCATATTTGATACAAAAACTAAGCAAAACTCAATGTGGCCCATAAGGGAATTTCTCGTTAAAGATATTACTCTAGATTTAATGGCCTTGGTTCTGGACTAAGATAAATTTTCATTTTGCTATGTGGCATAAGGACCATTCGTTTATATATATATATATATATATATATATATTTATTTATATATATATATTTATATATATATATATATAATTTTGAACGGACATCATTTTCGTCATCTCCTGGGTAGGATCGATGGACATTTGAAGAACATTTTAGAAAATCGCGTCATGAGTACGACCTCAATAGCTGAGGGAAATCTGCTAATAAAATAATAAAAACTACAAGCACTGAGTGGATTGTGACCCTTAAACAAAATTTTATCTTAAATGAGCTGTTGCTTTTGAAGCATCTCATTGAATATGTTGTTTTTTCGAAATGACAGAAGAGTTACGAAGAAATACACAGGCATCTTTAATGACATTTTGCCTGCAGTTGTGATATTTGTTAGAGAATATCGAAATAATGTCAATATTTGATGATTCTTTGGATAACGGAACAAAGAAGAAAACTCTAAACAGGAAAAGTTTTTTTTTTTTTTCAATTTACATAAGAGATATATGCCGTATAAAGAAGTGTTGTGGACTTTATATTGGCATGGTTCCATGATTAATTCAAATACGAAATGATTTTTTTTTTTTATCTACCTTAAGCAAGATTCTGCTTTCAAGATTAAAGATTGAAAGCTCTTCCTCCCCCATAAAGCAACTCAACGTGGAAAGATAATGCTGTTTACACGAAAGAGTCTCAATGTGAGAAGGTCATGCTTTTTACATGAAAGCCGACAAGAAAAACAGACACCGACACAGCAAAAAGACCAGTGGAACTCATGTAAGATTTTCGTGACAATGAAAAAAAGCAAAATATTCTACAATTAGGGCTGATGAGACACTCAAAACTGTACTGGCAGTAAAAAGGTGATTCTTAGTAGTAAATATGTCCCCCCCCCCTTTTAAAATATTTTCAGCATAGTTAATTGGTGTTCTGGGCTGTTATTTTATATTAGAACTATCTAAAGTACCAGGATTTACTCGGGAAATCATTAGAGGCTGAATTATGACGGTATTTTTTTTTGGCAAGACTTTACAGTGCACAATATTTTTAAATTTTTCCGTCTAGAGTGCTTGTATAATCTTTTTTAGTCTTCAAGAATAATAACAAAAAATTTATGTCCTGATCAATCCGTCTGAAAAGTTACTTTAAATAACGAAATTAACAACTTTTGTTATAGGCATTTTAGCCGAAAACCCAAAAGGAAACGAAATATCCAGATTTTTCATTTTTGACTTCCCTTATAACCCCTGCTCGTTTCTAGCAGTGTTGGTACATAGCAATATGGGGGAGTTGTTACTAATTTACATACAGAATTTAGTTTATTCAGGTTGCCATTTGTGTCCAAGGTTTTGTCTTCGATACCCTTTAAAATTGTTCACGCCCGCTATAGTTTTTAGCGTATATCTCGTCTATTCTTCGGTATATGACAAAAATGCCTAAATACCTAAAAGAAGCCAACTTTGTTTATTTTGAAAACTTTTAAAGGCACGTATGCACAGACTAGGTTATTGTTAATTAAATCTTATTTCAGGTTAGCCATGTTGTCTCTAATCTCACATGGTCTCTCAGAAATTGAGCAACGAATTGTCGACTTGAGAAGAGGTGGTTTGACCCAACGACAAATTGCTCGTGAATTAAACCGACCCCAGGGAGTGGTCAAGAACTTTTTTTTTTGGCATAGACAATTATGGAAAAAATAAAAGAAATGGATGACCTCCAAAATGTTCCAAGCACGTGAAACGAGTGGTTTTGAGAAAAATCTCAAAATCAGGAGCATCCTCCTCACAGATTGTGAGGCGGTTCAATCTAGGCTGTGATGCCAGCTTTATCAGGAAGTGGATAATGGAGTCGGCGAAGTTGAAATATTTCAAGGTAATGAAAAAAACACAACTTAAAAAGCACCATATGCAGCGACGGCTGAATTTCGCTGAAAATCATACCCATAACAGCCAAAAATGGTCAAATGTTATTTTCAGTGATGAAAAAAAAATTTAATGTTGATGGTCCAGATGGCTTAAATTATTACTGGCATGACCTAAGACACGAAAACAAGAAGGTTGCATTGGGATGGCGGAGTCACGGTGTGGCCTGCATTTAATAAAAGAGGAAAATCAAAAATCGCTTTAATTTCAGGCAAAATGGATTCAGCCAAATATCAAAATGAAGAGTATTTATTGCTATTTATCACGTTGTTGGAAGACAAACAAATAATTTTTCAACAGGATAACGCTCTACAAAAAAAAAATGGTTTGAAGATTTCGGCATCAACATTTTGGATTGGCCAGCCTTTAGTCCGGATCTCAACCCAATAGAAAATTGTGGGGAATAATGGCAAGAACCAATCATATTTCAAATGTAATGGTCTATAAATGATGTTATGTACGCTTTTTCATTATCTTGATGATCAACTGAGATATTTGCATTATTTAGTTTTCGGCATTCAGTAAACCCCCACTCCAACTCATGTCATATAAACAATAAGCAGTTATATTATGAAGCACTTTATTTGAAGCCTAAATACCAAATACATTTCACATTGAGCATTTGATTTTTGAGATAAATGCAAATACGTGACGCGCGTGGGAAAGCTGCTTAGTTAACGCAGCCCCTGCGTGACGGACCTTTTTATTTTATTCACTGATCTTCCTCACGTTGCTGAGTGTGAGTGGAAAGAGACCAGATGAGTAACCCAGATAACCACTTAGCTAAAGTGAATTTATTACGGGTGCTAGATCCAAGTCAGATCATTCAGTGACCGACCACTCCTTTACTAATGAATTACATCCAAGGCCTATTCGACTTTTCCAGACAGCTCGATTAGGCGAACAGAAAAACAACGAGCTCTGAAAATACGTATATATTAACTCCTGTGTAGAAGAGAGCTGATAAAATTATGAACCATAAAGCGGTGGTAAAGTTGAAGAGAAGCGTCTCTAAAGGATTTTCATTGATCTGTGCAAGAGGAGGGTTTTAAAAAGAGCAATCTGGTAGAATTATATATTGCTGAGTAAGGAAGAGAAGAGGATAGCAGAGGTCAATGGAAAACAACTAAATATATCTATCTATAGAAGGGAAGCTGGCCATAAATAGGAATAAGTTAGGGCTTAGGGAGGGAGTAAGTTTGACGGGATTGGTTGAGCAAATCGCCCAACACAGCAAAACACCTCTACCCCTACACCGCTCCCTATAATCTAAGGTCAACATATATTTCAGACTATTTCTCTCAACTGCGCCTCTTCAAAGACTAACTCAACGGCTAAACTCTCTCTCTATCTCCGTACGAAATACGTACTTTTCAACAATATTACAACTCTCAAATAGCCTTATTAGCAGATTTCCCTTAAGGGAAATATATATATTACCGGCTTCGCCCGGGAATTGATTTGAGGCAGAATGCTGATGGTATTTTTTTGGCAAGGCTTCACTTTGCACAATATTTTGACATTTACCCGTCCCAGTGTTTAGGGTTAATACCCGTTGTTGGCATTTGTTAATAATAAAATTAATTTTTTATGTAAGTCTTCACTGTCCTCCAAATTGTCATATTTCCCGTCTCCTGTGCATTATGCATAGATTTCAGCTATTAAGGACAAAATATTAACATTGATTTGAATTAATTTTTCCAGCTAAGGTACCTGATAGTTCAAATAGGAATGAATTGTTGAGCATATCAATATTTCTACGCAAATTACTTGCTCCACACATTGTTCCTGGAGAAATGTATAAAAAAAAAAAAGTTAATCTAAATAACAAAGTAAACAACTTTTGTTATGTGCATGTTTGTCGAAAAACAAATAGACAATGAAATATCGCGAATTTTTATTTCAGGCCTCCCTTATAACCCCCACTCCCGTTCTAACCTAAACATTTTAATATAGCTTATAATCATGGAAGAATTAATGCTAATTGACATACCGAGTTTTGTTAAGTTCGGTTCAATCGTTAGCGCCCAATAAAATAGCTGACTCCCGCTTTAGTTTATAGTGTATATCTCGTTAAAAGACAAAAATGAATATCACAAAAGTTAATCTAAATAACAAAATAAACAACTTTTGTTATGTTCATATTTGCCGAAAAACGAAATACCGCTATTTTAAATTCAGGCCTCCCTTACAACCCCCACTCCTGCCCGTCCCTAGAAATGTTGGTATGGCTTATTATAATGAAAGCGTTAGTGCTAATACACATACCGAGTTTTATTTATTTCGGTTGGGTCTTTTGTCCCAAATAAAATTGTTCACTTCCGCTATAGGTTTTAGCGTATATCTCGTTTATAATTCAGTATACGAAAAAAGTGTATATAACAAAAGTTACTCTAAATAACAAAATAAACAACTTTTGGCTCCAGTGGAAGCTTCTTTAACCTTTCTTGTCGTTTCAGCTTTTACTTGAGCTACTACGTGAGAGTTATGCAAATATGCTCTGTTCATCCGCCCCCCCCCTTCTTTAGTTCTTGCACTACTAAAATTTGAGTTATTAAAAAATAAATTATTCTGATTCATTATAAATTGCAGTACTGGATATAGTAAATAGTTTACAATAAAGTTATTGCTTTATATTCAAATGTTTTGCTAGTAATTGTTTTTCTTTCCGGTGAAGAATATGTCTATCTATCTGTTCAGCTCTGAGTGGTTGGCAGACCTATGTGTTTACAATTCAGAAGCCGTTTCCTTTGGGAGTTTATTAAAATTAACTGAAAGATTTCTCATTACCGTTTGTATTTAATCACGGTGGCGTTGTCTTACCAGTATGAAAATTTCTCAATTGTATAACTTCACGTGGGAAATCTGCTTAGTTTACGCAGTCCTTGCGTGACGGACGTTTTTCATCTATGCAACTGATTATGCTCGTGAAACATATACTGTTTCACATTATAAGCAGATTCTGAAACTTCGGCATGTTAGCGTAATTCCTCAGCTTGAAATCTTCTCGAGGTTCAATACTATGATAGATTTCATCATAAATTTACTTACTAATATTGACAATAATATGTCAATCATTATATGCACGTCAAAGGTAATGGTAAACGTCCACAATTAACCGATATCTAATTTTAGCAATCAACTACTTCCGATGATGCTCATTCTCACAATAATTTCAACCTAAACTTAACTCAATTTCATCAACTCCAAGTAAATTGAATACTGGAATATTCAAAGTACGAATTTCTAGTAGTCCTAAATTTAGTCCGATACATGAAGCCCAAAATTGAATAGAATAATTGGAGTCCAAAATTGAATTTAAATAATGAAGTTTAATACCCTTTCGATTAATAATGGGTTTTACTGTTCAATTCCTTAATTGGAATCTGAAACGAACTCCTCATCTATTTTATAGTCTGAGATGATATACGCTCTTGGGAGAACGAATCTTATTTCGAAAAAAGTAATTGCGTAGGAGACACAATATATGCAATTGGTTGTTGATAATACCATGAGCCGGGAAACTATGGAAGTGACGGAATTAATATATATTTTGCATTAACAATTAAATACATTTTTCCTTGTGATGACAAAGGTACATTACCAGATAGATTGATTCCATTAAGTAACGTTATCTTTGAAAGGGAAGAAGGGCCGGGGCGGGTGTATAAGCTTATAGTATTATGATAAAAATAAAGTACATAAATGTTTCCCAGGTTACCGTAGAGGCAAGAGTGGAAGGTAAAAAGTCGGCAAAGGAGTGGTCACCAACTCATCCGCTCAGACGATCAGGTGCAATCAAAATATTGATCATTTATACAATGGAGTTGAGTTAGTTTGAAGAACGTAGAGACGAATTAAAATAAGAATCTAAAATTTAACTGATTACAGACTTGGTTAATTAGTCTTAACTTCTACTCACAGTATGCACTGATAGCTTCACTGTTCCTGTTATTACACAGTCTAATAACTCACTCAAGATCACTGAAGTTCACAAAAAACACTGCACTGCACTATTCTTCGCAAAGATAACGGCACTCCACTGTCCTTTATTTAAACAGGGCACTATACTGTTACAGAATCACGGCACAAGACTGTTCTTTACATAAAACACTTTACCGCACTTGACTAAGACGCACAGTCCACTAAAGCTGCACTGAACGCACTGTTGATCACTTGAAGAAAGCTGAGAACAAACTAAACTAAACTCGGAGCGGCCGGATCCCTTTATAGCTTGTCGAAAAACATCAAAAGAGACGTTCCCAAAAACGTCCAAAACAGGACTGGTATTGCCTAGAACGAGCTCGAACCTATTGTCGGATTTTTGATCTCCTTCGTACTTTGCAAGTACGTGACTGTCTCTGTTCAATCTTCCATGTACGTGGTTTTCGTAGCAATATGTGTTACTTAAGAAGGTTGGGCATACATTTTTCGAACAGCTATCCATTCTTGTTAAATTCGACTTTGGCGCCTGGTTTATTTTGTAACAAGACGCATTAAACAAATGGGAAATTAAAAAAGATGTACTATCAGGCTGAAATATAAATATCACCAATACTATAAACCAAAAACCAAAGAAAATAAATCGAGTTAGAAACGAATAAAAAGATATCTTGGAGTAAGGAAATTATATTTGAAAAGGATCTAAAGAAGTAAAATACGCTTACAAATATTCTTTACAGACTCAGCGCCACTGTTTCCCGGTGCCCAAGTCTTAAGATTATTCACAACTTTAGCACTGCAAACTATCTTTTAAAATACTTCTCTTCTTTTGATGAAACAGAAAAGATATAAATTAACCATTGAAGACAAAGTTCTCCGAGGGAAGTAGTCTAGTGGTTGATAAGAAAGCGGAAGTGTTGATGGTCAAACGAGGACTTGGAAGGTTTAATCTGAGGGGAAATTAACAACTTTTAAATGAGCTGGGGACTAGAGTTAATTTGGAAAGTGAGAGGGGGAGGGTCGTGGGAGGGGGAAGTGAGAAGTTTTCTTGGGGGGAAAGCGTGGGACTCGCTGATAAATTGATCGGCACAAGTCCTCCTTCCAAGCCTCGCCATAGTGCGTTAGATATCTCCAGTAATCTCTGCACAAATGACAATTACTCGAAGGAAAAAATATGAAAAGGCATGCACCATGTGTTAAGGGTGTAGTAGCGTGCCTTTCATGGAGAGTAAGTAATGAAGAAATTTACATTTTTAATTTAAAGAGAAGCCCTCCCCCATGACATTAGGAGGATAGAATTGAAAATATTGTTGCGTAAATTAAATACATGAAAAATTAAACAGGGATAGTAACGTATTTGGGAAGTACGGAGAAGATCAAAGGTGCCGCCGTATGGTCCCGACCGTCCGCGACAATACCAGTCCATATTCGAGAGATAATACCAGTCCAGTTCTAGAAGAGTCCAGACAATCCCGCTTTGATGTTCGCCGACAAGCTATAAAAAGGGACGCAGCCTGCCCCGAGTCAGTCAGTTTGTTCTCTGTAAATAACAGTACAGTGCCGAGTTTAAGACAGTTCAGTGCCGTTAACTTCGCGAAGATCAGTGCAGTGCCGTGTTTTTGTGAACTTCAGTGATCGTGAGTGAGTTTTTGGACTGTGTAATAAGAAGAACGGTGAAACTATCAGTGCATACTGAAAGTAGTAGTTAGAAATAATTAGCTCAGTGTGTAGTGCATTGTTAAATAAATTATGCAATGATAAAAACTCTTAAGGGAAATCGGCTAATTAAGCAAACCTAACAGTATAAAATCACATCCATATTGGTAATACTTTAAGTATCTATTCTAAGGCCTTTTTATGACAAATTTCCCCGCTTCCAAGTCCAAAGTAAAAAAATAAATGCTATCGTAATGATCGTTAATCATTCAAACAAAACCAGACCGTGTGGTTTCCTCTAACCTTGATTTTATTTATGAAGAAAAATAATTATTTTTTAATTATGTTGTTGTTCTTGTATAGGGTTTAAGGGCAAAAAACTACCAGGTTATCATCGCCCTGTAATAATTATAATTCACATTTTGGTATCCTCATCCATATCGCCATTTTAACAATATAAACGAGGATACAAACAATTGCACTTTTTAATTATGTATTAAGTAACAGTGACAAATAGAAGATGTTCCGCCTGATTGCTACAGTAAACAAAACAGCTGATTTGCCTTAAATTTAGACGTCTGCAAATTTAGGGCCTGAGGGATGGCCAAAACTGACGGACGTAGCAAAACCTTGGCGGGAGCTATCACCCGTCCAGCTGATACCACCTGTTTTGAGCCAGGGACACCCTCGTTAGGGAAAATGCTCTTAACTATCTCTCTAAACAAACTTTTACCAATTCAAACTCTCTTCTGCAGATTTGTCTCGTTTAGAAAATGTTTGCTTACCCCCCCCCCCCTTTTCTACTGCTTTATAAAGAGGATTTCAAACTTTGGAGCTATACCTGTCCAATAAGCGACATTTAAACTTGAATAACGATGTAGAAAATGGCAATTGTATGAAGAACAAAGACACCCAATTAAAATACAAAATGTCTGAAATATAAGTGAAACACAAAATAATGCCACACGCAGAGCAAATTAAACCTCAACATTTTAACAAAATGAAGGTTGTATCAATTTTAGAAATTGGTAGTATAGAATGCAGCGGGAGCTATTATTTTATTAATGAATAATTGTGATTATGGTATGCATCAACTCTGCATTATTGATTTCACAAAAGAAAGGCGTAATATTCACTTTAAATTAGTTCAATTCTGAAATCAAGTATTTACAACATATCAACATAGTGTTGCAAAAATTAAGTACATGAAAAATTAAAGAGAGATAGTCACGTATTTGGGAAGTACAAAGTATTTCAAAGAAGCCAACAGAAGTTCGAGTTCGTTCTAGGCAATACCAGCTCTGTTCTGGAAGTGACTCGGCCTTCTCCTTTAATGTATGCCGACAACATTTATAAAGAACCGGCCCGCCGCGAGTTAGTTTGTTCTCAGCTGTCTTCAAGTGATCATCAGGGCGTTCAGTGCAACAGTGCAATGCAGTAAAGTGTTTTATGTGAAGAACAATGTTGTGTCGTGACCCTGCAAAGAACAGTATAGTGCCGTGTTTAAGACAGTGCAGTGCGTTAAGTTCGTGATGCAAAGGACAGTGTTTTTTTTTTTGGAACATAAGTGATCGTGAGCCAATTTTTGGACTGTGTTGACAAGAACAGTGAATCAATCAGTGCATACTGTGAGTAGTAGTTAAGAATAATTAACCAAGTGTGTAGTGCATTGTTAAATAAATTGTGCAGTGATAAAAGCTCTGAGACTTGTGTGTGTTTAATTTTGGAGTCCAAAAGAACTCTAATAAACAACGTTTATTACTGATTTTGTAATAAACGTAACAATATCATTAACAGAAGTCCAACAGTCTCACTAAATTCAGTAAATATCTGAAGAGCGCTCGAAGATATCTCAGAACACATTGTTTTGAGTGTAATTTATAGCTTCAGTTGTTATTTTATAATTATAATGGAAACACTTGTACTGTTTCTATTATTTATTCTATTTAAAATCAATATTATGTAATATCATTACACATTTTTATTATAATCTCATTTAAATGTTTACATAGAAGAATGTTTTATTATGAATTATATCATACGTCACTCGCGCTAACGGTATATACCAAGCACTTTGTAAATTATTAAGTATTTCTGAAATAAGTCTAAAGTAATTTACTGGAAAATAAATGTACTACTACTACAGCAGTAGGTAACCGCACTACTCACTTTATGTTGTGATTTTTTCTTGTTTCCACCATGTAGGCTTTCAATAGTAATGATAAAATCTAAATACTATCCAATAAAAATGTATAATTCCTTGAATATAAGTATTAAAGGTATTTATTTGGGGCTCAGGTGAGCCATGTATTACTTAATAGATGGGATCTGTGCCCGAAAAAGGGTGGGGTTTCGAATAATCAATATATCGTCTTCATTATAAGTCATAACAAAAAATGTTATAGAACCTATCTTGCTAAACTATTGATGCTATAAAATGCTTCTCCAAGTACATTTTCGCGTAATTCAAACGTTGAGCTCCGCAGCGGGTTCTTTGTGGGCTCAGGTTAGCCATGCGAGTTAAAGCGTTGACCTTTATCTCAAATGGTAAAACTAGGAGCGGCGAGTTCGATTCTCGCCTGGGTAAAGGAAATTATTTAGTGATGAAATTCATTAAATAACATCCTAAATCCCACCCTGGCTAGAAAAGGGTGGTAACCTGTAGAAAACCCGTCCTAATTAGCCTTAGTTGCAAAAAGTAAATAATAATAATATAAGTATTGGCAAATAAATTAAACACTCGAAAGTGAATACATAATTAACTGAGATTCCTAAGGCTTTCGTGAGAGAGGAACTTCTTCGAGTAACAAAATAATCATCACTAATTGTTAACAATAAAGACAAGAGCCATTAAAAGATAATGGGGAATATATTTATAGTTAAATAAATAATGTGTTTCAGGAAAAACCTACTTAGATGTAATCGGTTTAGATGGACCTAGGTTTGGGTAATCAATTTCATGATTTAATCCACTTTATTTAAGGGCTGTAGGGAAATTATTAAACGAGGCTGTTGAGTTGAATCCATCAAAGAGATTGGGCTTAATTTCACTCAACACTTTCAAACAATCCCTCCTTCAGCACATAATAAACTTTTCAATACCTACCGCAGAGCTTATTTCAAGTTCTACAATCATTTAATATTTACATTGTTGTAAGCTCGAGGTATTTCCCATCTTCATGAAGAGATCTCTGAAATTTAGGATATTTTAAAGTCAAGAGAATGGAACAATAAGAGAGCGCTTTAATAATATAAGTATTGAAAATGGAAAGACAAAAATAAAAAAAGTAGTTCTTTCAAAATAAAGTTGTTAATAACATTGATGAACTACTTATTTAGCATCTTTCAGTTCCAAAGGAGCGGATACTTCAGCTCATGGTTGCTGAGTTGTTGATAAATGAAATGATCAGGAAGGCGTAGTGAAGTGTCAATGCCAAAATCAAAAGTTTTTATTTCCTTGTATTATACAATAGATATTCGACTGCTTTGTATTTTAACTATTTTGATTTTCGAGGCTGAAATCACATTATGGTGAATGCCAGTAATGTATTCTATGGTCCAAAACCCTTGGAATTCTTAAAATCATAGGCGATTATATAGGCCAGTTATGACATACGGCTGGAAATCGACCAAATGGGTTCAGGGTTTTTGTGAGAGGGAAATACTCAGTGGTAGTTTAGTCCAGTAAAGATCGGTTATCCCTGAGAAATAAGAACTAATTATGAACCACAAGGTCTCAATAATCTAAAGAGCATCACTTCCTTTGTCAAGTACTGGTGACCGAAATGGGTTGGACTTTTCCTAGTATATTTCGGCAACCATCCTAATAATATAACTTCTTTATTTTGTTATTTAAGGTACACTTTCAAAACATTTTAACATACACCGTAGGATTATAGGTTACGAGAGCCTAATCAAGATAAATCTTGGTATGGATAAAACGGGTAACCGAACCTAGACTATTCTCTATATCAGACTGCCATAGACGAACAGGAGTAAGGGTTGTAAGGGAGGTTAGAAATAAAATATCATGACATTTTTGTCAAGTTTTTGAAGCTAAATCTTTTGTCTTGCACATTTATGAAGAATGAAAAATGAGCATACATTACTTACAATTTGTTTTTCATGTTAATATTTGGTATTATTGGTAATCAGTTTTTTAATTTAATTTTGGTAGTGTCATATATCATAAAATTTAGGAGTTTTTTATATACTTGAAAAATCCTAAATTTTAAAATAAGTAATAAATAATTACCCTATTTTAATTGTAAAAAAATACATGGAAAGCTAATAACTAAATAACATCCACAGCTGGATATTCATCCTTCTTACCAATAACGTAATAGATGGAAAATAACAAGGATTTAACAAGAGCTTAGAAAAAAGCATTATAGCTCTTAGCGATGTTAATATAGGTGTGTTAGATCTTCTATAAAATCAGGTAGATATTTACAAAACTATAAGGCTAATCGTAATGTGGATGGAGAAGGAGCAGATAAATGAAGTGTAGATTTAAATAATCGTAAAATGTTGCAGATGTCTGTAAAATACAGAAAAAAAGTCCGTCACGCAGGGGCTGCGTAAACTAAGCAGATTTCCCAGGTGTCGTTTCACAGTAGAGAAATCTGCCTAATAACAACAGTAGTAGTAAGAATCTCTAAACCTATGCACGAGGGACGAACAGTTACAGAAACGGCCGCCAGAGCTCTCGGCGGATAGTACCGAACATAGCCGACTCCTGGCTACCACACACAGAACACAAATGCAAATATCTCGGTTAATATTCAAGATACAGAAAAAATGTATAGAACAATATTTATAGTAAATTTAATTTTCAATAAGATTGATTCTATACAATTTTTCTATCCGACGCATAATAACGGAGATTTTCGAATTTACAAAAATCCCCCCTCTAAACCCCCCTCCCACTGATCCGATTTCCGCCATTAACAAACTTGATTTTCCTTTTTAGATATAACGATTAAATTCCGAGTTTGGCAACGATCAAACGAAAATTGCGACCGCTAGAGATTTAACAAACAAATATATATATAATTTTGAACGAACCTCATTTTCGTCACTCCTGGGTAGAGATGGGCGAAGGGTAAATACCCAAAAGGTAAAAACCCGGGTATTTACCCAAAATGGGTAAATACCCGGTATTTATGTGGGAAAAAACCCAAGTCATGGGTATTTTCGTTTTTTACAGTAAATGCCACACCTTTTATTAATTTTTACATTCTTATGAACAAATGCAATATAAACTATACCTTCATTATTTTGCGAGGTATGAATAAACTGAGGTTTGATTAAAAAATCTGTAAATAATGAGATAAAAGCGAGGAAATAAAACAAAGCCAATATTGAAACAAAAGAAATTTACATAATATAATAATAATAATTATTAACTATAATAATTAATAATTATTAACTATAACAATAAATAATTATTAACTATAATAATTAATAATTATTAACTATAACAATAAATAATTATTAACTATAATAATTAATAATTATTATTTATTTATATATAATTATTCAACAAAAGAAAGGTTTGGAGGCAACTAGTCTCTATTTTAGCAGATTTCCCTCAAGGGAAATCAGCTATTGAGGTTGTACTCATGACGGAATTTTCGAAATTTTTCTTCAAATGTCCATCGATCCTACCTTGTGATAACGAAAATGAGGTCCGTTCAAAACTGTATATATATATATATATATATATATATATATATATATATATATATATATATATATATTTGTCTGTTACCGCTCTAGCGGTCGCAATTTTTGTTTGATCGTTACCAAACTCGATATTTAGTCGTTTTATGTAAAAAGAAAGATCAAGTTCGTTAATAGCTGAAATCGGACCAGTGGGAGGGAGGTTTAGAGGGGAGGATTTTCTAAAATTCGAAATATTTCCATTACTATACGTCGGATCGAAAAATTGTATAGAATCAATCTTATTGCAAATTAAATTTACTAAAAATATTGTCATATTTATTTATTCTCTATCTTGAATATTAACCGAGATATTTGCATTTTATGAGATCGGGGCGGATAACGGATGAGTGAGTTTCCCGCCAAAAGATAGGTCGGCCGTTTTGTTAACTGTTCGGCTCTCGTGAAATTTCTCTATTGTAAAATTTCACATGGGAAATCTGCTTAGTTTACGCAGCCCCTGCGTGACGGACTTTTTAAAATAGTTTGTGCGCTTTGTTGTTGGCAAGGCAACGCTGGAAGCTGACAAAAGAAGTGCAGGAGCCCGCATAAGGAGCTATCGACAGCTTCAAAGACTCGGCAAGCGATGTACAGTCTCAGTACACGTTGATAAGTCATACATTAAATCGTTACAACACAAAAGCATTAGAATCTATAACTACAAAAATAGTTTGGGAAGATAATTTAAAAATACCCGAATATTTACCCAATCGGGTATTTTCCCGGGTATTTTCCCAGGTATTTACCCGAATTCGGGTATTTACCGGGTAAAATCCCATCTCTACTCCTGGGTAAGATCGAAGGACATTTGAAGAAATTTTTCGAAACTCGCGTCATGAGTACGACCTCAATAGCTGATTTTCCTTAAGGGAAATCTGCTAAAAGGGTATTTATACAATAAGACAAAACTTAATCACTTAAAGTAGGATTTATATTTAGCCAAAGAGAAGGAATTCAAAAAGGAATGTTTGAAGCTAGCCAATCGAATACACGTAAATAATTTGAAAAATAAAAAATATTGATGAAGGGACGGCCAAGTCAGCAACTTAGTCAGCTTGACAAAGACAAAATAAATATCAAATAGATGAAAAATAAAGGATATTTCATTTAAATAAAAAAACATTTAAAGAATAAAAAAGGTATGCAATTTAGCTCGAAAGAGAGAATTCCTATTGATAATCAAGATATTACTCGGGAAAGAAAGTTTGAGAAACTGGCTTGACCTAATTGGTAGTAGAGTTCAGTGCTTAGGAACACCAACTTTCTAGATATTCCCAAGTTAAGTATTACTTAAAGTTTTAATTTAATAGTTCCTAAAGTAAAGTACAATAATTAG
Source organism: Riptortus pedestris (assembly GCA_019009955.1). Classification (NCBI taxonomy): domain Eukaryota; kingdom Metazoa; phylum Arthropoda; class Insecta; order Hemiptera; family Alydidae; genus Riptortus; species Riptortus pedestris. Next base: position 147,995,960 of record CM032229.1, on the reverse strand, counting down.
GAGCTCCAAAAACGTCTACGAATAGGAACGGGCGAAAAACCGATAAAAACACTTCCTCTCCTACAAATGATAATAATGCATCCATGCAGTTCCTTATTAAAATTCCTGGACGGTAGAATGTATGAATTAAAAGCAGAATATACTGGAAGACCTGTTCACTATTTAAACTTTGCATGTTAATAGAAAATGGAAGTCTAATCAAAATATGTCTTATAAGCATGTGCCTATAGTGGGAAATAGAGTAAAATGCATTTGTTGTAAGAATATTTTCCTTATTTTATAAATAATTAAAACAGCATCATTTTTTGTTTGGGTTTTTAAAAATTGATGTCAACCTTATCCAACTAATTGGTACGTGTTATCGCTAGGTTAGGACTCTTCTTTATTAAGGGCGGGTTTCAGGATTTTATTTACAGAGCTTTTAACTAAATAAATACCCTTTGCCAACACGAGAATCGAACCCTAATAAAAACCGAAAGTTCCAAAATAAAATTAAACGAAATTTAGGATAGATTATATTAAATTATTTATTAACGTCCACTTTATGCAACTAAGGCTAATTGGGACGGGTTATCTACAGGTTACCATCCTTTTCTAGCAAGGGTGGGATTAAGGATTTTATTTAATGGATTCCGTCACTAAATTCCTCTTCCCAGGCGGGTATCGAACTCGCCACTCTAGGTTTACCATGTGAGATTAAGGTCAACGCTTTAACTAACCTGACTAACCAGAGCCCCTAGGATAGATTAGAATCTGAAATATCATGGTTTTATTTTCAGAATATTTTTAGTTTTTAAAATGACATGAATGGTATATAATGGTATGTATGGTGGGTACAAGCTTTAATGGCTCATAAACTATTGTTACGTTTTATTACAAAAATCAGTAATTAACGTTGTTTATAAGAGTTCGTTTGGATTACAAAATGAAACATACACAAGCTTCACAGTTTTTATCACTGCAGAATTTATTTAACAACAAACTACAAACTTGATTATTTATTCTTAACTACTACTCACAGTATGCACTGATTGCTTCACTGTTCCTGTTATTACACAGTCTAATAACTCACTCAAGATCACTGAAGTTCACAAAAAAAATACGGCACTGCACTAATCTTCGCACCGGCACTGCACTGTCTTTAACTTCGCGAAGTTAACGACAAGCACTGTCTTAAACACGGCACTGAACTGCTACTTACAGAGTCACGGCACAACACTGTTCTTCACATAAAATCACTTTACCGCACTGCACTAAGTCGCACTGATGAACACTTGGAGACAGCTGAGAGCAAACTAAAACTGACTAGGGTCGGCCAGGGTGTCTTATATAGATTGGCGGCAAATTATCAAAGGGAAGGCCCAGACCCTTCCAGAACAGGACTCGAACGAACTCGACATCTGTCGGCTTCTTTAATCCACCTCGCACTTCCCAAACACGTGACCATCTCTGTTTACGTTTTCATGTATTTAATTTTCATAACACTATTATAAAAGTTGAAATGATATACAAGTTTGGTCCTTATGCTCCTCATATGGTACTCCATGAGGAATTAGTTTCAAGAATGGAATCATAATAATCAACAATGGCTTGTAGTAAAAGATTTGTCTCAACAACCAGACAACACCTTAACTTCCTGGGCCTCAAGGTTATGTGCAAAAAGACCACATTATTAGGGGCCCTAGTGATGAGCCTTAAATTTCGAATTTATTAAAGGAGATTAAGAAATCTGTTTGGTGTAGGGATTCCAATAATAATAGCCAGAATTAGTGCTCACTAAATTCATCGCAAGGTTTTTATAATATAAAAATATTATTTTATGTGACTTTTGGCCTAGTTGAATCTAGTCATCTGAAAGTCCAGTGAAAATTATATTTTATTCTAGATAATATCAGGCACAATGAGAAATGTTAATTCATTCACCGTCAGTTTTGCAGTGAAATCATAAATGAGGTCCCCAACTGTGTGAAACTATTTTCATTTCTTTGCAATTTAACGCCATTTAGATGTTCTATTTTGAGTAATTTTTGTAAATAAACCATGTCCAGATTGACTATGAAATGTGCTTTACAGTTTAGAGGTTCTTCATATATGAACTACAATCTTCTAGGCATCCGTTGATATGAGAGGAAGAAGAGAGAAGATTTACCCATAAGGTAGCTATTGTTTTAATACTCGTATTTACTCAGCTCATGTTCTGCCAAGTCGCTATCGCAAGACAGCAAATGATGTATGTAAGAGAATTTATAATATTTTTAAAATAATAACGTATTCTTAACTAATTCAAAGGGGAAATAAATAAATGAAAAAAAAAAATCTGTTTGCTACACTATCTAAACACAAAAATAATGACTAGCTAAACAATGAAAGAAGTGAAACCTGAAATGGTTATTAGAATGACTATGTTTGGAATTGTAGAAAGATCTAAATTATGTCCGTAGATCATGGAAAATGGAGAGGCAGCCAGGGGGGGGCGTAAAGTAATTTTCTGGAAACGCCTTTTTCAATCAAAAATTTTAAATGAAAAGAGAAAAGAGGAAAACAACGAGTAAAACGTCTCCAAGAAGTGCTACGGAAGACTTTTAAGTTTTCATTAGTTTACCTTGGCTTAATTTTCAATCTCTTAATGAAGGGCGAGGGATGAAAAATCATTTTATCAGAGAATACAAGGCAAAATTAGTTGAACTAATAATCTCCGCTTTCTAGTTTGTCGAGCTTACATCAATTAAAATTGAATTTGCAAAGGTCATAAGTAAACTTTATCTAAGTAGCGTTGTATGACGGAGAAGAATTTCTATGGAGTAAGCCAAATGCAAATGTTCTTAAGTTAGATTGCTGGAAATGAAGCGAAGAGATGATGAAGTATAGTACACTTTCTGACCAAATTAGGCATGATATCATAACTATTTAATCACAGTACTTTATCTAGATACAATTGCGAGTTTGAAAGACTGTCCTAATTTTAGCAGATTTGCCTTGAGGGAAATCAGCTATTGGGGTCGTACTCATGACGCGATTTTCGAAAAAATTTCTTTAAATGTCCATCAATCCTACTCAGGAAGATGACGAAAATGAGGTCCGTTCAAAATTACAATATATATATATATATATATATATATATATATATATGTTAACGCTCTAGCGGTCGTAATTTTTGTCTGATCGGTACCAAACTCGATTTTTATTCGGTTTATGCAAAAAGAAAGATCGAGTTCGTTAATGGCTGAAATCGGACTAGTGGAAGGGGGGGGGGTTAAAAGGGGGGGGATTTTCGAACATTAATTCGAAATATCTCCGTTACTGTGCCTCGGATCGAATAAGTGATTAGAATGAATCTTATAGCGAATTAAAGTTACTATAATTATTGTTATATACATTTATTCTCTATCTTGAATATTAACAGAGATATTTGAATTTTTATTAAGTGTGTGCGAATAACGGACGAGATGAGATCGGCTATTGTCGATTCTGTTCGGCTCATGTCGGTTTTGATCATGAGATTAGGCCGAAAGTTAGTTCGGCTCTCCTGAAATTCGTTTATAGACTGGTGTATGCTTCTACTTTGAGACATATATCCAATTATTCATTATAAATTACAGTACTAGATAGTATTTGTTGTAAATAGTAGTCAAAATTTGAATTTCGTGTCTTTATATATGCTTTATGTGAAAGTATCAAATAGCAACCAATCTAAAATCAGATTAAATCGCCTATTCGTAGAAATGTTAATTATAAAATACGGACATTGTTTAATCTCTTCACAATATGTTGACATCAAAATTTAACATTTGCTTAACAAATCGAAAGAAGGATTGGGAGGTTAGTTTAGATAAACACAATATACAATTCAACACATATTTCGCAGGGAGTCATTCAGTGAAAATAAGAAAGTTTATGTAGGGGGACACACTAACTAGAATAATATGATTTGCACCTGATGAAAATGAAAAGGGCTCGCCATAGAGAAATGATGTGTGAGGAGAGAGGCACTAAACTGGACTAGCTGTGCTAATTGGAATGCAGGGAGGCAGAAGTAAGTTGCTATGACAAGTGGCCTAGAACAGTACGACCAGATTACCCTTCCACTCTCTACATCACTCATATTGGACACTGCTAGCTTCTCATATGCATCCAATAACCACAGCTCACGTCATCTCTCTCTCTCTCTCTCTAATTAACAATCTATGCTGTACATATTGACTGGAGGTAAAACGATAGTTTTGGGTAGTAATAATAAAATTACGGACAAATAAGTTCAACTTATATAAAGAACTAGCTCAGATACCCGGCTTCGCCCGGGAATACATTTGAGGCCGAATGGTGATGGTATTTTTTTGGCAAGGCTTTAATTTGCACAATCTTTTGACATTTACCCGTCCCAGTTTTAGCAGATTTCCCTTAAGGGAAATCAGCTATTGAGGTCGTACTCATGACGCGAGTTTCGAAAAATTTCTTCAAATGTCCATCGATCCTACCCAGGAGATGACGAAAATGAGGTCCGTTCAAAATTATATATATATATATATATATATATATATATATATATATATATATATATATATATATATTTGTCTGTTAACGCTATCGTTACCAAACTCGGAATTTAATCGTTTAATGTAAAAAGGAAGATCAAGTTCGTTAATGGCTGAAATCGGACCAGTGGGAGGGGGGGGGTTTAGAGGGGGGGATTTTCGAAAATTCGAAATATCTCCGTTACCATACGTCGTTTCAAAACATTGTATAGAACCAATCTTATTGCAAATTAAATTTACTATAAATATTGTTCTATACATTTATTCGGTATCTTTAATATTAACCGAGATATTTGGATTTGTATTGTGAGTGTGGTCGGCTATGTTCGGGAGTTTCCGCCGAGCGCACTAGCGCTAGTGTGGCCGTTTCACTAACTATTCGTCCTCGTAAGAATAGGTTATTACTAGGCAGATTTCTCTATTGTAAAACTTCACGTGGGAAATACGCTTAGTTTACGCAGCCCCTGCGTGACGGACTTTTTAGGGTTTATACCCGTCGTTGCTGTGGAGTTGTTAATAATAAAATTATTTTTTTATGTAAGACTTCACTGTCCTCCATATTGTCATATTTCCCGTCTCCTGTGCATTATGGAAAGATTTGTATTATTAAGGACAAAATATTAACATAGATTTGAATTAATTTTTCCAGGTGAGGTACCTGGTAGTTCATATTGGAAAGAATTGTTGAGCATATCAATATTTCTACACAAATTACTTGCTTCATACATTGTTCCCAAAAAAATGTACGAAACAAAAGTTACTCTAAATAACAAAGTAAACAACTTTTGCTATGTGCACGTTTGTCGAAAAACAAGTAGACAATGAAATATCGGGAATTTTTATTACAGGCTTCCCTCATAACCCCCATTCTTGTGTGTGTCTCAGGGAATGTTAATATAGCCTAAAGTCTAAGTTGGGTTAGTAATAATATACATACCACGTTTCATAAAATTCGGTTCAGCCGTTTATGCGTGAAAAGGTAACAAACAAACAAACTAACATACACGAAAGAAACAATATGTAGTTATGGTATCTATGTATGACAAAAGTATCGTGAAATTTCGAGAAAAAAATTAATGTACAGACAGATGTTACAATTTTATATATATAAATATAGATGAGTTGGGATTTAATGCGTTGACTTAAAGTGAGTGTTGAAGGAAATATATTTCTTGAAAATTAACTTACCCAAAGGATACTCCGTGCTATTTTATTTGATTTATTCATTTAAAACAATGGAATGCCAGAGGGAGCAGTATTAAGCACAAGTTTGTTCCACATTACTGTGAACCCATTTATCAATAAATTCGCAAAAATTCGAATATTGTTCACATATTGAGGTACAATTCATCTGCATTGAATTAACTTATTGACATGACATTACGTATTACCATTGCGCAAGACGTTATCAATAATCATAAATGCGAGTTTTACTTAGGGCTTAGCTATAGAAGAACCATTTTGATTTTTTCTTCAACTATTGTAATGCTTTCAATACAAGGAATATTTGACCTAGTTTGCATCTCGTTTCTTAACTTTTTAAATGTTCTAAAATTTTGAAAAGAAAATAGAGGTGTCAGTGACTATCATGACTATATTAGCACATTCGTTCTTATTTTCGAAACTAGTTCTTAAATTATTTACCAACCTATAGAGAAGAAGAATACATTTAAGAATTCGTATTTATTTAAATTAGCAATAAAATTCATAAAATAAATTAAAAAAAAAAACCTTGACTATACATGAAAAAATGGACCACGATGGCGTACAGTCATTAAACAACATTAGAAAACAATTTCAGCAAGGGAAATTTTGTCTAAGATCTAGCAAACATTTCAAAGCTAAACTATAATTTCTATAGACTTCTATACATGATAGGCTAAGACAAATATATCCCACAAAAATCATGAATACACCTCACCAAGCTAGTTTTTTAAGTTGAGTATAAATCCTGCATCTAATCAAACACAAAAATAAGTAAAGAGTATTTAATTTTCATACAATAATGCATAGAAAATCTTTTACGGTTTGGTGAAGGAAATAATTTAATTTCTTTCGTTAAATATATATTTCCCTAAAATATTTCGTTTAAACGTAAATACTTTTAGGTATTCATTGAAGAAAATGAGGTGGCGCAGGGAGTAGAAATGATTTTAGAATTATCCATCTTCAAGAGAACTTAATTGCTGAGTGTATCTATTAAAATAGAGTAATAGTTAACAATCAAATATTTATAAATATATGAGTATATAACCGTCGTACTTTTTGTTTGATGGTCACGAAAATGGAAATTTAAGCGTTTGTTGTAAATAAAAGATTAAGTCATTGACGGGAGAAATTGGACCAGGATAGGAGGAGGGGGGGGGGGTAAAATTTCTTAATATTTCTGTTATTATGAGCCGGATTGCTGCTAATACGGTTTCGTAATCAAGATCCTAAGCTACTAAAAATCTCATTTCCACAATTTCTTGTTACATGAATAGTAGTGAATAGGCGGTCCCATATGCGTTGTCTCCAGGACGTGGGAGATTAGCTCAGGTAAACGCAGCCCCTGCGTGAGGGAGGTTTTTTATATTTTAGATTTGAAAAGATACCTCGTAGATTTAGTGAGACCTGACCGCTATTTCAAAAGGATTTAGTTAAAGGAAAAATACACAAGATACAACAAAAGGAAGTGAAAATAAAAGGTTTTGAGAATAAAGGTGACGATTAATACAGGGATGGAGAAGTTGGAATAAATTGTAGAAAAGGAAGAGACCCCCCTAAGAGAAAAGTAAGGGCTCGTCGAGGCTTTAAAGACACGATTCTCTTTCAGGGCCTCTTAAAGTTTTGAATAATAAAGAAAGGAAGTACTACATCTCTCCTTTACTTTCACCATTTTATCAGATTGGCCTCAAGAAAAGCAGGCAGGGTATTGATTGGGCACTCCGGCCAAATGTTGGAATAACTAAACTTTAGTCCGGATAAAATCATGATTTAATAGCAACAATAACTAGTATACAAAATTATATAACCCATTTAATTTAGGGGCTTTCATTTTGAATACAATTAAGTTGAGGAATTTCAGAACCAATTAATAATCAAGTATTGAATTAACTTCCACATTATGCAACTAAAGTTATTTCTAGGACGGGCTATAAAAAGGTTTCACACTTTTCAGAGAGAGGCTAAGGGGTTAATTAGCCCTTTAAAAAAAGAAGGTGGGGGTACGTAATCAATCGAATTCCTATGACCTAGTGGGAGTGTCTAATCCATGTTTGTTAAAGAGTTCTTAGCACAATTGGATGAATATGAATCATGGGCAATGTTGAATTTATTAAATGAGAAAAGGGTGATCACCTGTAGGTAACCCGTCCAGCTTAGCCTTAGCTGTATTAAGTAGGCGTTAACTTTGATATATATATATATATATATATATATATATATATATATATATATATATATATATATATATATATATAAAATTTATTTATAATACACCTTTTCACCGTAACTGCAACTTTCACACAACATACTACATTTCGTAGGATTAATTTCATAATAATACTATAAGAATCCCAATACACCCTCTAACTGATTAAAATAATAATTGTTATATTACAATTCAATATAAGTCTTTATTTATTTTATTTCGAGTGACTCACAACAAAGGCGATACTACACGTAAAAAGTAGAAAAGTAACACACAAAAAATAGCCAAAAGAACGAATCATAAACGAATAAACAAACTCAGCATACAAAAAATATCATATTAAACAAACAGACAAATTAAAATTATAATATTAAAATATATAATTATCAAGGAATATGTAATATAAATAAATGAAATTTAGTTATATTTATTAGGCAAAATTCACTTAAACCTTAAATATTCTATATAGAACGAGCGGGCTCACGCTCGCGCACACGCACGCACAAATACACACCCTCACATATACACAATCAGGAGTTTGCGCTATAATTGTAACTTTTTTACACTAAAAACATTATTTGGAAACATTGTATTCTTATTTTTTTGTATGTAAATGTTTTTTTTTAATTTTATTTAATGATTGAACTTGCCTTAAAGGCCCGGATACTTCTAATGGTAAATAAGCACATATTGTACGTAAATCCTTTAGTACGTATTTTACTGCATCAGAAGCATTACAAATAGTGCATTTAGTGTTTATGAGCTTTCAAATGGATGACCAACAATTGGGATGGATAAACCCGCATAATCTTTGCTTCAACCGAGTACGTAATACGTATTTCATATTTGACATACCATTCCTTTATTTCAATTTAGTTTCGATTTTATCTGCTTTATGTCCATAAATAACCAATTTTGTGGGAATTCTTAGTACATTAGTTTAAGCAGAGCTTTGTAATTGATTTGACGTAAGTTACTGAATGTCAAAATTTGTATTTTTACCTGTATGTCATATATTCAACATTAACTTTTATCAATCCAACAAAACGGAAAGACTGGTGAATACAACTGAAAGCTTTTTAAATGTATGTAGTATATATTCTATATACAGACAATTATTAACATTAAACATAATTCTGGGGGAAAAAACAGTTTATTAAAAAAAGGAGAAGTTTATTCTACTGTTAACATTCCAAACAAAAATAGCATCATCCCTCTTTCAAGTGTATAAATAAAAGCTATAAAAAAAAGGAATATGATAATCCCTAAAGAAAAAAAAAGGATGTTACAATGTTAGTCCAAAATGAGGGAGGAAAAAAAAAGATCAGCGGAAAAAGAGGTTTTTCCTAACGGCTAACATAACTTTTAGAGAATGACTAGGATCAGAGGTATATAATACCGACTATATAAATACTTCAGCCAACTCATTTAATATCAAAATAAGTAAAATATTACGGACTTCTGCGAATATTCTTGTGGCCACTAATCATGTCTCCAGATGAATTGTTTATAACTATTGGTTCTACATCAGACATATGTGCGCGCGTGTATATATTGTTGCGAAAATTAAATACATGAAACACTAAACAGAGATAAGCAAGTATAGCCATTAACGAACTAAATTTTTCTTTTTGCCTAAAACGAGTAAATATCGAGTTTGGTAACGATAAAATGAAGAGTGGTAATACAGTTTTGAACGGACCTCATTTTCGTCATCTCCTGGGGAGGATTGATAGACATTCGAAGAAATTTTTCAAAAATCGCGTCATGAGTACGACCTCCATAGCTCATTTCCGTTAAGGGAAATCTATTAAAAAATAAATGTTACATTGCGTCACTAAAATCCGGAAGCTATGGCCAATTACGAGTAAAAGTTCTCTTAAATTCACATTGGAACTACAGGATTCAGGAATGTGAATGGATTTTGAAGAAGATGAATCACATTTGAGCTTTGAAAAAGACGACTCCTGGTATTTATTATAAATCGGAATTATGTTCCGAATTATTTATACATATGAGAGACTTTACAATTCTTTAAATCTACATTTTAGCAGATATCCCTTAGGGGAGATCAGCTATTGAGGTCGCACTCATGACGCGACTTTTGAAAATTTTCCTCAATCGTCCATCGATGACGAAGATGAGGTCCGTTGAAAATTATATACGTAGCTGTCGCAATTTTTGTTTCGGTACCAAACTCCATATTTACTCGTTTTATGTAAAAAGGAAGATCAAGTTCGTTAATGGCTGAAATTGGACCAATGCGACGAGGGGGGTGGGTTTAGAGGGGGGAATATTGAAAATTCGAATATCTCCATTGCTATAAGTCAGATCGAAAATTTATATAGAACCAATCTTATTGCAAAATAAATGTTCTATAAATATTGTTCTATACATATTTTTTTGTAACATGAATACTAACCGAGATATTTGCATTTTTCAGTTTTCAGCCTTCAGTAAACCCCTACTTCTACTCATGTTACATTAACAATACTCTGTTATATAATAAACCACATTATTCGAAGCTTAAATGCCAAATATTATTTTCCAGAACGATTATACGAGATAGATGCAAATATATTCGTGTGACCCCCCCCCCCCGTCTAAAATCCTTGGACTACTAAAATTTGATTGATTGAGATAAAAAATATTCTGATTCATTAAAATTACAGTACTAGGTATAGTACATAGTTTTCAATAAAATGAATATGTTATATTCGGATATGTTTCAGTTATTCTTTTTCTTTCCGGTGAGCCGTTGGCAGACCTATTTGTTTACATTTGAGACGCTTCCCACCAGGAGGGGAAAGATTTCTTATTACCGTTTGTATTTATTCACTTAATATTCACGGTGGTGTTGTGTTAGCAGTATGTAGGTTTATCTATTATTAATCTTCACCAGGAAAATCTGCTAAGTTTACGCAGCCCCTGCGCGACGGACTTTTTTGATATATTGCTAGCAATTATAGATGCAGGTGAGAGTTTTAATTGTTTTGTCATTCTGAAACTTTTCAAGATGTGACAATAGAATATGGAACATATTTTAATTGTCAATATATAATATGGCCTCTGGAAATTAATATAAATTTGAATTATAATTAATTAGTGTGGTGATGGCTATTTGAAGTGAATGGGCTGTGGGTGTAGAGCTATCTAATTACGAGAGGCTGTGATGCATCTGTGGGTTGGAGGGTGTGGCTCATGACTCCCCTATAAAGCAGAGATCCGCCCCTACGACCCCATCAGTCTCTCTTCTAACGGCTTACACACACCCCTTAATTAGTTCAACCAACACTTTAATTAGAATAGTTCATACAAGGATAACAACATTTTTTTTTTACATAATATAGACAGAACATACATTTGCGCTGAGAAACAAGTAGGATATATGAGGTAAAATAAAATTCAGAAATGAATTGAAATACCGGCATTTGTATCTCTAGTATTCCATAGAGCGCCTTTTACTAGATTCTGTAAAGTACAAAGACTTGTCACGTGTGTTAATGATGGTTGTCAGAAAAAAAGATGTGTTGGAAAATGTAATTTAGATTTGCTTTTTCATCTTGATGCACTCAGCCCTATACGTTATATCGTCGTACAAACCGACAAAGAGTAGCGTATATCACAGAGCACCTGTTTATAGACCTCATTAACGACTCCACATGTTTTGCCTGAAGAAGACTTTTCAAATGAATCCAATTAAAAGAAGTGGACAAGTCCTAAGTTTCAGCACCAGATTGAAGAAGTGCATTTACCATATATTCAGAGTCTTTCAAAAAGTCCGTCACGCAGGGGCTGCGTAAACTAAGCAGATTTCCCACGTGAGTTTTACAATAGAGAAATCTGCCTACTAATAACAGTAGTAGTAACGAGTCTCTAAACCTATTTCACGAGAGCCAAACAGCTACGGAAACGGCCGAACTAGCTTTCGGCGGAAAGTCCCGAATAGAACCGACTTCAGCCGACCCGTGTTATCGGCACTCTTAATAAAAATGCAAATATCTCGGCAAAAATGCAAATGTATATAACAATATTTATAGTACATTTAATTTGCAATAAGATTGGTCCTATACAATTTCGATCCGAAGCATACTAACAGAGATATTTTGAAGTTTCGAAAATCCCCGTCTCTAGCCCCCCCCCCTTCCACTGACCCGATTTCAGCCATTAACGAACTTGATCTTTCTTTTTACATAAAACAATTAAATTTCGAGTTTGGTAACGATCAAACAAAAATTGCGACCGCTAGAGCGTTAACAGACAAATAAATAAATATATACATATATAATTTTGAACGGACCTCCTAATTTTCATCATCTCCTGGGTAGGATTGACGGACATTTGAAGAAATATTTCGAAAATCGCGTCATGAGTACGACTTCAACAGCTGACTTCCTTAAAGGGAAATCTACTAAAAGAATGAACCGATTTCATTAAGCTATATCATATAAACAGACCGTAATACAAGATTGCCATAAAGGCATATGTATTTAACCGGTGTTGAAGTTTTGTTCTCAAACATCCAGTGTCCGGCTTAGGATTTTACGAACCAACGTCGGATGTTCTTGGCAGAGGGCCTGTACTGCACGTTGAATCTCCCAAGGAAAGCACGTTGCACTGTAACAACAGAACTGGTCTTCGCGAACTCAATAGCACAGAACGATTTTTGTTCAGGTGTAGCCATTGCGCGGGAACTGCTGTGAGTAGGGATTACGGCAGAGCACTAGAGAAGTATCGATAGAGCATACTACCGGCAACCATTCGAAACAACTATGCTCTTTGTAATGGCATGCAACGTGTTCTGCTGCAATGCTACTGTAAAGCACCATAAAGCTTTGAAAGATCAGTTCATTCTTTTTGAAAGACCCTGTACATCTAGGGTATTTTAAAACACCAAGAGAATATAAGAACAGCGATTCAAAGTCAAAAATTGCAATCTACTGTGATATGATGAACTCAACACCGATATGGAAAAAAAGAGAACCGGTTTTACAAGAAGGAGTTTTATGAAAAGAAAAGATTCAAAGCTAACAACAGTTGTTTTTGTTAAATAATACATTATGTATTCACCCTTTCCAAGGGAATCATACATTAACTCATTGTACATGCATATAATGTTACTGACTTCGGGTGCAATCCTTCGTGGGTTCGATGAAATCGGCAGCAAAGGAGAAAGGCTAGATAGTAAACAAGAAAATACAAAATACATGTTGGTAAAACGCAACCTACACCCAGAAAACAGATCGAGTTTAGAGGACCTATCCTTTACAATAGACAGACGTTTCAAAAACCTTGGAGCTACAGTAATCTGTATCAATGACTATTTCGATCGACCAGAAAATAGTAAGTGTACAAATCAATTTCACCTCGGTTTCGCAAAGACCAAGAAGAACGTCTTGACCCTTCTTAACTAATGTTCTAGCTCTATTTTGTATGGTATATGGGTGCAAGGTTTGGATACCCTTACGGAAAGGAACAGAAGTAATTTAGTCACTGCCCAAAATGGGTTGTCGTCTTAGGACTCTAAAGGAGGACGTCAACAAAAGAGATCATTTTTAAACCAAACAACTTCCCACGCTATTAAAGTAAAGTGATAACGAGGAGTGTAACACATTTTGACTCACATAATCTTTAAGTCGCTGATTTGTTCACATTTCACAGAATATATTTAAAGGACTAAATCATCCATAAGGTGCGGATTCATTCCAAAAGCACTTCAAGCTCTAGCTCCAAACAAGTTCGCAATGATTAATTTTTCTATCGAACAATGGGGAGGGAGAGGCTGACATTCTTGGGCGGAGGCGAAGATATTAATCAAAATAGCTGGGAATGAGTTTGAAAAGCAACAGCGAAGCATTTGATAAATCCTCGGCATTGGAATGAATCATTCATTAGGAAAAGGGAGCCAGTCCGTTCTAAATATGGCATCATCGAAATTGTATTTTCACAGAAGGGAAATGCATTAGCTTCATCAAACAAGGCATTTGTGTTAATGAATAACTGGTTCAATTATCATATCTTTCCATTTACAGTGTTCCAAGCACAAATAGCGGCGGCTATTCAAACCTGCCAAAACCGGGCGACTACTCCAGCCCAAGGAAGGAATAATATTCAGGGAGTCCGACTGAATTCCAATTTATATGGCTGGCCTACGGCTCGGATCGTAATCTAATATTTACCGCTACATTCAGTCAAAAGATATCCCTCTGAAATATTTCTCTAGACATTCCTCCACCTGGGCCTGCCAGCCCTCAATTTAAAGATTTTTGGAAAATTAAATTCATTAGAAGACCAACATTTGTTCTAAACAATCTTGCCAGAGAAACAACTCTCACACGCATATATATATAAAAGTCCGTCACGCAGGGGCTGCGTAAACTAAGCAGATTTCCCACGTAAAGTTTTACAATAGAGAAATCTGCCTAATAACAGCTGTAGTGGTAAGTAACCTCTAAACCTATTCACGAGGGACGAATAGTTACAGAAACGGCCACCAGAGCTCTCGGCGGAAAGGCCGAACATAGCCGACCATACACTGAATACAAATGCAAATATCTCGGTTAATATTCAAGATACAGAATAAATCAATAGAACAATATTTATAGTATATTAAATTTGCAATAAGATTTATTCTATACAATTTTTCGATCCGACGCATAATAACGGAGATATTTCGACTTTTCGAAAAACCTCCCCTCTAAACCCCCCCTCCCACTGGTCCGATTTCAGCCATTAACGAACTTGATCTTCCTTTTTACATAAAACGATTAAATTCCGAGTTTGGTAACGATCAAACAAAAATTGCGACCGCTAGAGCGGTAACAGACAAATATATATATATATACAGTTTTGAACGGACTTCATTTTCGTCATCTACTAGGTAGGATCGATGGACATTTGAAGAAAAATGTCGAAAATTCCGTCATGAGTACAACCTCAATAGCTGATTTCCCTTAAGGGAAATCTGCTAAAACCTACATTCACCTATTCTTAATTTGTAATGTATATGTGTTTTCGTAACTGAATTATTTGAATTAAGAGATATTTCTTTATTTTTAAGTTAAAATTATTTCACTGTTTTCTTTAATTTTACAACGCAAAACAATAAAAAGAAATATTATAATACTGTATTTGAATTTGACAATCGAAGTCTCCTCGGGTTCATCAGTCTTCTATATCACGCATCATCCTTAGCACACACGTGCTATAACCCTGCCTTAAATATTCATCTTATATATAAAAATGAATGTTTGTCTGTATGTCCTTTATAGAATCGTAAACGGCTGAACCGAATTTTATGAAACTTGGTATGTATATTACTATTAAACAGGTTAGGTTTCTGGCTATATTAATATTATCTGAGACGAACAGGAGTGGGGGTTATAAGGGAGGCCTGAAATTAAAAATAGCGATATTTCGTCTCCTATTGGTTTATCGGCAAATATGCACATTAGAAAAGTTGTTTATTTAGAGTAAGTTTTGTAATATAACCTTTTGTCGTATACCGAAGTATAAATGAGCTATACGCTAAAAACAATAGTGGGAGTTAACAATTTTATATGGTACAAAGGACTCAACCGAATTAAACGAAACTCCATATGTGGTTTGGTATTAACACCTCCCTGATTAAAAGTTATATTAAAATTTCGAGGTACCAACAGTAGTGGGGGTTGTAAGGGAGGTCTGAAATTAAAAATAGCGATGTTTCGTTTCCTATAGGTTTTTGGACAATTATGCACATAACAAAAGTTGTTTATTTTGTTATTTAAAGAAACTTTTGATATATAGACTTTTTCCATATAACGAAGTATAAATGAGGTATACACTATAGAAGGGGTCAACAATGTTATGGGACTCAAAAGACTAAATCGAAATCAACGAAACTCCGTATTTTTGACAATGATAATATGATAATCTATGATTATGTTATATATATATATATATATAAAAGGTACATAGACAGGAAACGGGTAATATAAAAATATTGTGTATTTTGTAGAATTAAGCACATAACAAATACTTCTATTAATAACATATCCCCAGCACGCCGGACCCGGTTGTAAATCGTAAGCATTGAGACTGGAAAATGTAAAAATATTGTACAAAGTAAAAACCCCAAAAAAATACCATCATCATTCAGCCTCAAATGATTACCCGGGCGAAGCCGTGTACCTCAGCTAGTATTTCATATAATCTAAGTTAAATCAATGTATTTATATTATGCGCTCTCTTTGCTCAAGAGGTGTTGAAAGACAAGTAAAATTGAATTTATTTGTAAATTATATGTATAGTTTTATGTGAGTTTAGGCTAGGATTTAGGCTTTAGGTATGTAGGCTAGTTAGTTAGGCTCTTGCTGCCACTTCTTTGAACAGAGGCAAAGGAGTCGCAGCTGCGGGTTCCCCTAGGACTTTTCGGACTTAAACCAAATCTCCCAAATGTTGTACTTTTATGCTTAGCCGTGCTCTGTGAGTTAGGCTAAGTTACCTGGCCCAATTTATGTATTCAAAATTTTATATCTCTTATTAAATGGAGACCGCTGGTATGGGAAACCCAAAGGTACAGCGGGGGCAGAAGTGGGAAATAATATACACACAATCAATCTCACCCTATATACAACCAAACTAATGTTTTTTCGATTTTATTGATAAATTTCATATATTAGCTATTTATTAAATTGTGCTATTGTGTTATTGAGTATGAAGTGTTCAATATATACTATACATACACATAAACTTTTTTAAAGCATTCAAATTCTTTAAACACCATCCATTACTAATAAATCAATATCTTATTGTCAATAAATATTAGTCATTGTCCTGTTAATTCATAAATCGAAATATTTGTAATAAAGTGTTTTTCAACTTGCAAAGCGTTGAAAATTAAACTCGCATAAATGGAGGGAAATTTAAGCTCTAAAGCGACTTTTGCCGGGAAAGAAGAGAGAAGTGAGCCGAAGAAGCAATCTATCCATTGTCAGACTTAGCCTAATGAGAAACATAAATCAGCACCTGGGGTTGCTTTAGATTAGTATTCTGTATTACTTGCAAACAATCCCAACTACCTATAACTAAAACCAATATTATCCCTACATATGCACATTAATAAAACAAATAATTTAACTGACTTCTCTCCTTTTAGCAGATTTCCCTTAAGAATTTTAAAAATTCGAAATATCTCCGTTATTGTTGTTGGATCGAAAAAATGTCTAGAATCAATCTTATTGCAAATTAAATCATCTATAAATATTGTTCTATAGTTATTTTGTGTGTCATAAATATTAACCGAGATATTTGGATTTTATAGTTTTCAACCTACAGCAAACTCCTTCTGATCTTCAGCAAAACTTCTACTCACGTTAACCTAGCAATACTCGGTTATGTAATAACCCACATTATTCGAACCATAAATACCGAATATTGTTTTTAAGAGACATTTATTATACGAGACACACGCAAATACGTGCTGGTGACCCCCCCCCCTTTTCTTAAGTTTTTGGACTACTTAAATTTGATTGATTGAGATAAAAATTATTCTGATTCATTATACATTACAGTACTAGATATAGTAAATAGTTTTCAATCAAATTAATATGTTATTTTCTGATATATTTCAGTAATTGTTTTTCTTTTCGGTGAGAGTCGGGTTGGGAGACCTGTGTTCAGACGCTCCTCGCCTGGAAGGGAAGATTTCTTATTACCGATTGTATTTATTCACTTAATATTACAGGCGGTGTTTTGTTAACGGTATGTAGATTTATTTATTATTAAACTTCACGAGGGAAATCTGCTTAGTTTACGCAGCCCATGCGTGACGGACTTTTTTTGATTCTCTATTCGGAAATGAAACACAAAATTATTGGTGGATTTTTTTTTTTGTGGTTGCATAGCTGGATAATGCAAAATGATAAAACGTCCGTCACGCAGGGGTTGCGAAAACTAAGCAGATTTCCCACGTGAAGTTTTACAATAAAGAAATCTGCCTAATAACAACTGTATTAGTAAGAAACCTCTAAACCTATTCACGAGGGACGAATGCAAGTATCTCGGTTAATATTCAAGATACAGAATAAATGTATAGACCAATATTTATATTAAATTTTATTTGGAATTAGATTTATTCTATACAATTTTTCAATACGACACATAATAACGGAGATATAATGAATTTTAAAAAATCCCCTCTAAGGCCTCCCTCCCACTGGTCGGATTTCAGCCATTAACGAACTTGATCTTCCTTTTTACATAAAACGATTAAATTCAGAGTTTGGTAACGATCAAACAAAAATTGCGACCGCTAGAGCGTTAACAGACATATATATATATATATATATATATATATATATATATATATATATATATATATATATAATTTTGAACGGACCTCATTTTCGTCATCTTCTGGGTAGGATCGATGGACATTTGAAGAAATTTTTCGAAACTCGCATCATGAGTTGAGGTCGTACTCATGATGCGAGTTTCCCCTAAGGGAAATCTGGTAAAACTAATTTTGTTGGTAAACTAAGCAACCACTAACTGAAGCTAACTAAACTAACTGAAGTTGCTGGCTGAAATCAAAGAGGGGTCCATGTCTATAGTGCTAAAATAAAATCTTAAATATTTTTTTTTTTTTTTTTTTTTTTTTAGTATGGAACTAAAATTATATTATATAATCAGTGTTTAGTTCTCGATTAACTCAATTATTGTACTATAAATGTTTCTTTATCTGCAATATTAGATGAGTTATTTGTATTGACTATGCAGGCTTGAGTAAACACCTATTCCCACACATGTCAATTCCACTGGAGCTGAGCTTGTTGACACAGGGCTATTAAAAATGGAGAATTGAATAATAAAATGTGCAGACGTGTAATATGGAGTCTCTTCAGCACTTGGGAACCCTGCGTATTAGGTAATACTCATGACGGAATTTTCAAAATTTTTCTTCAAATGTCCATCGAGGCTACCAGTAGATGACAAAAATGACGTCCGTTCAAAACTGTATATATATATATATATATCTGTTACCGCTCTAGCGGTCGCTATTTTTGTTTGATCGCTACCAAACTCGTTATTTAGTCGTTTTATGTAAAACGAAAGATCAAGTTTGTTAACGGCTGAAATCGGAACAGGAGTAGAGGGGGAGAATTTTGAACAGTTGAAATATCTTCGTTACTATATGTCGGACCGAAAAAATGTATAAAATTACTCTTATTGCAAATTAAATGTACTATAAATATTGTTATATGCATTTATTCTCTATCTTGAATATTAACCGAGATATTTGCATTTTTCAGTT
The DNA here is from genome assembly GCA_019009955.1 of Riptortus pedestris. Classification (NCBI taxonomy): domain Eukaryota; kingdom Metazoa; phylum Arthropoda; class Insecta; order Hemiptera; family Alydidae; genus Riptortus; species Riptortus pedestris. The sequence continues at coordinate 147,976,720 of CM032229.1, read as the reverse complement.
TTGAGCCTTCAGTAAACCCCCACTTCTAATAGTTTTACAGAAACAATGCTCTGTTGTATAATAAAACATATTAATTAAAGCCAAAAAACCAAATATTGTTTTCATTGAACTTTTACTTTGTGAGATATATGCAAATACGTTCTGTTGACCCTCCCCTCTTCTTTTGTTTTTGGAATACTAAAATTTGAGCGATTGAGATAAAACTGATTCTGATTCATTACAAATTAAAGCACTAGCTTTAGTAAATTGTTTTCAATAACATTAATATGTTATATTCAGATATATTTTATTAATTGTTTGTCTTTCCGGTCTACCTATGCAGCGCTGCAAGGCTGGCTGGCCTGTTTGTTACAATTCAGCCGCTTTCTGTTGTAGAGATTATTAACTTGTATTGTACATTTACTGAGCATTCACGGTAGTGTTACCTGTATGGATATTTATCTATTGTGAACCTTCGCGTGGAAAATGTACGTAGTTTACGCAGCCCCTGCGTGACAGACTTTTTTTTTTGCATGGATGGACAGTTTTTCTATGAGTATAAATTGGTTTGAAATAGGAATTTTAAATCTTTTATGAGTGAGTTCTTTAATTCTACATTTATAACATGTTCAGCTTCGGTAAAGTTTCTATATATTTTGAATGACTGTTCATCAATCAAACTGTTCTGTCACAATATATTTGAAAGGATGCCTGTTATCAGTAATGATATAAACCATATATTATCATTAATATAATATGCCACAGGAAGAGGGGGGAGAGTCTCCGTCAGGGGGCTGGGGAGTCTCTAGTATTACATCACTCTTGTGTGACTTTTAGGAAATATCCTACTATATTCACAGTCTAGAATGACACATGGCTCGCTTATTGATCGTGAGCGGAGGTCAGGATTTAACTTAACCGTTCTGCATTCCGTCTGCTAATGATAAAAGTCCGTCACGCAGGGGCTGAGTTAACTAAGCAGATTTCCCACGCAAAGGTTTACAATAGATAAATATACATACACGTAACGCGACCATGATTGCTCAGTCAGTGTACAATACAAGTTAATAACAGAAAGCGGCTGGATTGTAACAAACAGGCCAGCTAACCTTGTAGGGCTGCATAGATAGACCGGAAAGACAAACAATTAATGTAATATATCTGAATATAACATTTTCATTTATTTCAAAACTTAAAAAGTTCAATGAGAACAATATTTGGCATTTAAGCTTCAAATAAAGTGTTTCATAAAATAATAGAATATTGTTAATATGAGATGAGTAGTAATGGGGGTTTAGTGAAGACCGAAAACTAAAAAATTCAAATATCTCAGTTAATAATCAAGATAGTGAATAAATGCATATAACAACATTTATAGAATCTTACATTTGCAATAAGATTGGTTCTATACAATTTTTCGATTCGACGCATATTAACGGAGATATTTCGAATTTTAGAAATTCTCCTCCTTTAAACCCCCACTCCCACTGGTCCGATTTCAGCCGTTGACGAACTTGATCTTTCTTTTTACGTAAAACGATTATATATCAAGTTTGGTAACGATAAGACAAAAATTGCGACCGCTAGAGCAGTAACAGACAAATATGTATATATATAGTTTTGAACGGACCTCATTTTCGTCATCTCCTGGGTAGGATCGATGGACATTTGAAGAAAAATTTCGAAAATCTCGACATGAGTACGACCTCAATAGCTGATTTCCCCTAAGGGAAATCTGCTAAAAAGTAAGTCAAGCAGGGGCTGGGAAAACTAAGCAGATTTCCCGTGTGAAGATAAATCTACATACCGGTAACACAACACCACTGTGAATATTAAGTGAATAAATGCAAACGATAATATGAAACCTCCCGACGGAAAGCATCTGAAATGTATACAAACAGTTCCGCCAACTTCTTACCAGAAAGAAATCAATTACTATAATATATCTGAATATAACATATTAATTCGATTGAAAACTATTTAATGTATTTAGTACTGTAATTTAAAATGAATCAGAATAATTTTTTCCTCAATCAATCGAATTTAAATAATCCAAAAACTTAAGAAGGGGGGGTCAATGGAGCATATTTGCATGTATTTCGTATAATAAATGTCTCTTGAAAACAATATTTGGCATTTAAGCTTTGAATTATGTGGTTTATTACATAACCGAGTATTGTTTATGTAACATGAGTAGAAGTGTTGGTTTGCTGATGGGTGAAAACTGAAAAATGCTCTCTCTCGGTCAATATTGAAGATAGGGAATAAATGTATATAACATTATTTATAGTACATAAGATAATAGGATAATAATAATTTGATATAAGATTGATTCTAAACATTTTTTCGATCCGACGTATAGTAACGGAGATATTTCGAATTTTAAAAATTCTCCCCCTCTAACCCCCCCCCCTAGCTCGATTTCAGCCGTTAACGAACTTGATCTTTCTTTTTACATAAAACGATTAAACATGGATAGTAAACGATTAAAGAATAATTGCGACCCTTAGGGCGGTAACAACAAATATGTACATATATCTACATACATATATATATATATATAGGTTTTGAACGAACCTCATTTTCGTCATCTCCTAGGTAGGATTGATGGACATTTGAAGAAAAATTTCGAAAATCACGTCATGAGTACGACCTCAATAGCAGATTTCCCCTAAGGGAAATCTGCTAAAAGTCTTGATCCGTACATTGATTTCCTTCAAATTTAGCCTTAATTTACCTCATTGATGTCCAAAAGTGTAGCGGCTTTAAAAAATAAATGAAACTCCATTTCAAGATAGCTGTAGTTTACTAGGTAACGTCTATCGCAATGTTTTGCTTAGGGTATATGATTAGGGGACTAAACATTAGAATTCCTATCATTTTATTTTAGCAGGAATGCACGGCCAAATAGAGAATACATGTGCGGCAACCTCACAAATTTCTACTTTCCAGAAATCTGTATTCATTAATTCATGATTGCAGAAAACCATTTTGTCAGATTATCTACAACGAATTTCCGTTTAATACATACTAGTAAAATTTGGGTCTTCACCTTTATCTTTAACCATTTAAGATGGCCAGTTGAAAATATATGGGGAAATCAACTATTAAGGTCCTATTCATGAAGTGATTATTGAAAAGTTCCTGAAATTTCCATCGATCCAGCCAAGGAGATGACGAAAATGAGGTCCGTTCAAAACTGTATATATAAAATTGTGTTGATGTTTTCGTACAGGTTATATTTATATATGGTATTGTTGTTGTTTCTTGGAGTTTTGGTCAACGTTGGTGAAAAAAAAATCTTAGTTTACGCCAATATTTCGAGAATATTTATTTTATTTTCTTCGGGGCTGTAAAAATACAGGTACCACTTTATATATATTGCACATTGTTATTATATATAGTGTAACAGGTGGTGTTTATGTTACTTTTACTTACCAAGATTAAAGATACTTAAAAACTAATGTACATAATGTATTTCGAAAAATCTTAATATTTCCGTTATTATGCGTCGGATCAAAATATTGTACAGAACCAATCTTATTGCAAATGTAACGTTCTATAAATGTTGGCATGTAGGTTTTTTCAGTCTGTTGTTTATTAACGGAGGTATTCGCATTTTTCAGTTTTCGGCCTTCAGTAAACGCCTATTCCTTCTCATGTCATATTAACAGTAAGCTGTTATATTATGAAGCACTTAATTTGAGGCCTAAATACCAAATATTGTTCCCATTGAGCATTTAATTTTTGATCCAAATACATACGTGACGCACGTGGGAAATCTGCTTAGTTAACATTTTTAGAGTGAGATCTACTTCTGACAGAACAATCATAGAGTTCTGTTACACTGAATAAGAACACGTGGTTGATGAAACCAGTAGCCCGATCTAGCCTAGGGTAGGAAAAAGTGAGCGGAAAGATTTCCTTGTCTTGACTAACAAGATGAGAGGATCCAAATATATACTGAAGCGATAACCATTGGAACTGTTCTAAGGAAGTGGGATAGAAGCTAGTGGGAGGGATTAGCAAGAAGCAGGGCACAGACCCAAATCGCTGTTTAATCCGCTCCTCGCTCAGCAACTCCTAACCTACTTGACATATACAAACTTAGTTGCTACGTAATTCGATGAGTTTCGACACAGTTTCAACTGATAATAACAATCTAGGATGTACACTGTTAAAAAAGTCCGTCACGCAGGGGCTGCGTTAACTAAGCTAATTCCCAACTTGAAGTTTTACAATAGAGGAATCTCCATACGAGAGCCGAACAGTTACGAAAACGGCCGAATAGCTTTCGGCGGACAACCGAATACAACCAAAATTCCGTTATCCGCACACCTTAATAAAAATGCAACTATCTCGGTTAATATTCAAGATAAAGAATAAATGTATAAAACAATATTTACAGTACATTTAATTTTCAATAAGATTGGTTCTATTCGAAATTTCGATCCGATGTATAGTAATGGAGATATTTTGAATTTTCGAAAATCCCCCCCTCCCAATGGTCTGATTTCAGCCATTAACAAACTTCATGTTTCGTTTTGCATAAAACGTTTCAATATCGAGTTTGGCAACGAAGCAAAAATTACGACTGCTAGAGCGTTAACAGACATAAACATATATATACACTAGCTGGCCCGACAGACGTTGTCCTGCATGATATTTCAAGCGAGTAGGATATTAAATTTAATAATATTATGTTTAAAACAAAAGCTACGTTTAATAACACAAAAAACAACTTTTGTTATGTGCACTTTCGCCTAAAAAGAAATAGAAAATGAAATATAGCGAATTTTTTATTCAGGCCTCCCTTATAACCCTCACTCCCGTTCGAACTTAAAAAATTAATATAGCCTATTACATAATGGAAGAACTAATGCTAATTCACATACCGAGTTTTGTTAAGTTAGGTTCAACCGTTAGTGCCAAATAAAATAGTTAGCTTCCGCTTTAGTTTTTAGTGTATATCTCGTTTATACTTTGTTATACGACAAAAGTGAATATAACAAAAGGTACTCTAAATAACAAAATAAACAACTTTTATCCTGTGCATATTTACCGAAAAAACAATAGGAAACGAAATATCGCTATTTTTTTATTTTAGGCTCCCTTACATCCTCCACTCCTGCGCCATCTGCCGGGGTGATTTGTGAATCTAAACCATCCAGGGCGTCACCCAAACGCATACAAAAAAAAATTCATTCAAATCGGTCCAGCCGATAGATAGATAGATATATGTGTGTGTGTGTGTGTGTGTGTGTGTGTGTATATATATATATATATATATATATATATATATATATATATATATATATATATATATAATATTGAACGGGCCTCATTTTCGTCATCTCCTGGATAGGATCCATGGACATTCGAAGAAAAGTTTCGAAAATCGCGTCACGAGTAAGACCTCAACGGAACCGGGGTCCTAAAATCCCACCCTGGCTAGAAAAGGATGGTAACCTGTAGATAACCCGTCCCGTTTAGCCTAAGTTGCAAAAAGTGGACGTTAATAAATAATAATAATAATAGTAAGACCTCAATAGCTGATTTCCCTTAAGAGAAATCTGCTAAAAGTCTTTCACCTCTTTACCTCTGTCCCTCACAATGAGAAGAAATGAGCCTTCAATATATTCTGGTAATAGTATTATTAGTTCAGATCTTTCGAAAAAAATGTATTAAGAACAGTGCTGCTAAAGATGACCAACAATCCCAGCCACAATTTTAGCAGATTTCCCTCAAGGGAAATCAGCTATTGAGGGGGGTACTCATGACGCGAGTTTCAAAACATTTCTTCAAATATCCATCGATCTTACCCAGGAGATGACGAAAATGAGGTCCGTTCAAAATTTTATATATATATATATATATATATATATATATATATATATATATATATATATATTTGTCTGTTAACACTCTAGCGGTCGCAATTTTTGTTTGATCGTTACCAAACTCGATATTTAATCGTTTTATGTAAAAAGGAAGATCAAGTTCGTTAATGGCTGAAACCAGTGGGAGGGGGGGTTTAGAGGGGGGATTTTCGGAAAACTCGAAATACCTCCGTTATTATGCGTCGGGTCGAAAAATTGTATAGAATCAATCTTATTTCAAATTAAATGTACTATAAATATTGTTCTATACATTTATTCTGTATCTTGAATATTAACCGAGATATTTGCATTTGTATTCTGCATTGGTCGGCTGGAGTGAGCTGTTTGGTACTTTCCGAAGAGAGCTCTGGCGGCCGTTTTCGTAACTATTCGTCCCTCGTGTATTAGTTTAGTGATCCCTTACTACTTACTACACTTGTTATTGGGCAGATTTCTCTATTGTAAAACTTCACGTGGGAAATCTGCTTAGTTTACGCAGCCCCTGCGTGGCGGACTTTTTATCATTTACGGCCTGGAGTAGCTGAGCAGTTGATAAGGTGAGAGTAGGCAATAAGGTAATGAAGTGATAAGAAGTGTAACTGTAACTGTTCTATGAAGTAGAGTGAGCTAGGAGCTGGTATGAGGGGATTAGCGGGCGACAGCCGCAAATTGCAGTTTAAGCCCCTCCCCACTCCTAAGCTGCTCCACGTATAATGGCCCACTTTTTTACTCAACCCCCCCCCCCCTCCCCAAGCTACCCTAAAACTAATTGGCTTTCCATCTCTTTTTCTTCCACATAAATTACACAGTTAATGAGGGATCTCCTTGGATATTTTCAAAGCTCATAATTCACTCCTTTCCTTCTTAATTCTTTAAATCTGTTTTTTTCCTTTTCCATTTTTGGCTGCTCCTAAGAAATTTTATTGCCCGGAAATGCTTCTCTAGACAAAAATATTTACGATTCATAGTAGTTAATATTTATATAATCTTGACAACACAAAATTAAGACAACGGTTAAAGTTCACAATGAATTATTATATCGACTGCAGTTAGTAGAAACAGAATATGAAGCCATTTATTCATTTTGAAAAGAACAATCTCTCTCTTCTTGATTTTATCTCAAAAAAGAACACTAGGAATACTTGGTTTAAAACAAAATAGGTGGCACATATTATCAGGATCTCCATAAAAATAACGTCATTATGAAAGTCCCCCAGGATTTAAGAAGGCATCCAAATATTGAAAAAAAATATATGAAGTTACAAGGTTTTACCAAACTCGTGAGCAAACAGAAAAAAAATCAAAATTTATCCAGGTCGTGTTCAATGTAACCTCTTATATAAGCACAAAAAGGTCTCTGGAACTGCCAAATTAAATGTGCAAAGTGTGCATGATCATGGCATACAAACTGTGCTTTATACTCACTAGCTCAACCTGTTAAACTAAACTATGAAGTGCACCAGACTTTTAAAAACCTCAAATGAAGATTTCTCTGCGACCAGAATTCGTATTGCATTTTTCACATCAACAGCGAATAGCGCCGCATGTACCCTACATCCAGTCCTCCTCCTACAAATGAAACTACATCCCTCGTCCATTCCCTTTCTACAGACTTTCATTTCTATACCTCATATACAAAAATCAAAGCATAGCTGAATTGTTCCTTGACAATTCTACTTTGGAGTACTATCAGAATAAGTATCGCACAAACGAATATTCCCCATTTCTACGGAGACACAAGGGAATAGAAAAGAACGCTGCAATGAGCTGGTTTTAGATATCACACTTGCCCATGGAGAGGTCGTAAGAAACGACATAACTCGCTACATCTTGCCGACCACTCCTGCAGTCTTTACAATCCACTGCAATTTATATCTTCACATTTTTCTGCCCCCACCCCCACCCCCTACTGTCCATTGAAGAGGAACTTATTACAATCCCATGCCTTGGTTGCCCATCCTACGCACTTGAAACCATTACATCCAATGTGACAATCTTTAAAGCCCAACTTGTATGACCGTAACCCACCCATCTCTGCAATTCACTGCATATAAAGGACCTACTTCATTTTCTTTCTAAAACTAACTACATCAGCTATATATAAATTTACTATTTAGGAAGCTAAGTAATTTTCTTTGCGATTCGATAGCAAAGACTTATTTACATGTTTCCGAAACATTTTGATTCGGGAAATGGGGTTCGAATTGAGGTCAAATATAAATAACAACTATTTCTTCTCAAACGCCTCAAATGGCAAACTTACTTATTTGTTTTTGGCAATTCACACTTTTTGTTGTAGTCATAAAAAATAAAAATTACGTTGTAAGACCAGTACAATATATTGCTATTTATAATGATACATTCAGTAAGTAAACGCTATTGTAGACATAAAAAAAAAAGCTCCTAAATAATAGTTATTTTATAGTCGAGAATGTTAGGAGTATAATGGTAGAGTTTTCCTCAAATAGTTTACGCAAAATTCATAAAAGTGTAATGTGAGCATTTTATTTAGTGCAATATTTGTTGAAAACATTTTGCCTACACACACACACACAAAAACATGTATATATATATATATATATATGTGTGTGTGTGTGTGTGTACATATTTCCTCAATTATTCCTAAAATTCTCCAGACCATCTCCAGAGATTCTCCTAAAGGTCCAAATATTTCAGAACTTCCTCCATTTACGATTCCCAGTCAAACTCCTTTACTCCCCTTAAACTCTTTCTTCAACCCATTCATAGAACACCACAATCCTCGTTACTTCCTTGTAAGAAGTAAAGAAGTACTATAATCGCGGAAAATTTAGTTATTTAGATTTCCTCGACATAATTAAGACTAGCTTCGGCTTGATGTCTGTCTTAAGACTGCACGTATGCATCTTGCATTACTCAAAAATTAATAGGCTTAGGATTTAGGACAGGGCTTGAAATTTCATATGTTGATATGTTGTAACATCTAGTTCTACACCTCTTCTATTTTATCGACGTCAACTACGGGGCAAAGAGGGTTTAGGGAGGAGCGAAAATTATAAAGATACATATTTGCACTATTGAAAATAGATACAGAAGATTTGTAGAGGAGCGTTTTTTGATCATCTTAAAAAGATCTATAAATTATGTTGACATTTTTCCGATGTCAAGTGGAGCCACTCAATATAATTCAGGTGCAATGACTGAAGGACGACTACGTCCGAGGTTGTACCAAAATCTCTTAATTTTGGAACAAATCTTATAAAAACATTTTGTGTATAATACTTATGTATTGGTTAAAATGCATTTTCTTTTAGCAGATTTCCCTTAAGAGAAATCAGCTACTGATGTCGTACTTATGACGCGATTTTCGAAACATTTCTTCAAATATCCATCAATCCTGCCCAGGAAATAGCGAAAATGAGGTCCGTTCAAAATTACATATATCTGTCTGTTAACGCTCTAGCGGTCACAATTTTCGTTTGATCGTTACCAAACTTGATATTTAAACGTTTTATGCAAAAAGACAGATCAAGTTCGTTAATGGCTGAAATCGGACCAGTGGGAGGGGTGGTTTAGACGGGGGATTTTCGAAAATTCAAAATATTTCCGTTACCATAAGTCGGATCAAAACATTGTATAGAACCAATCTTATTGTAAATTAAATTTACTATAAATATTGTTCTATACATTTATTCTCTACCTTGAATATTAACCCAGATATTTGCATTTTTATTAAATGTAGGCGGATAACGCACGAGTGAGTTTCCAGCCAAAAGCTATTTCGGCCGTTTCCGTAGCTGCTCGGCTCTCGTATGGAGATTTCTCTATTGTATAACTTCACGTGGGAAATCTGCTTAGTTTACGCAGCCCCTGCGTGACGAACTTTCTTCTTTCTGTTGACATTTTTGAAGCGATGAATTGAATCGGAGATACCATATGTCGCTTTCAAAATGAAATAATTTTAAATTAATTACAGCAAAACATTTTGTCTAATTAATTTAATGGGAGTAAATGGAACTCATGTGGGTCCCATAGCAGATGCTAATCAATATATTTTTTAAACTCATTTTTACGAAGTGAAGGAAGTGTAATTGGTTTTCAGATTTCAATGGTATTATCTAATGTAACTATTGTAAAACATTAAATTTGGAATAAGATTGGTTATATAGCACTTTTTGATCTGACATAATACAGAATATATGATGAAATTTCTATTTTATATGTTACGTAGCCCATCTTCCCCCTGCTACAATTATAAGCGAATATTTCAGTGGATGGATGTGTCGTTAATTGAGATGCTTCCCGAAAACACTACGCCACAAGAAAAATATTTCATATATATTTAAACGGACCTGCATTTAACTTGCCAAAGTTTTTGGAAATAGAAGAATCTTTTCGAAAATCACGTCACATGAGTATAAAATGAAAAGGGAATTAAACTAACAGCATTCAAGAGCACAGAAATAATTTATTTCTAAAGTGTGTAGTATTACTTTAAATAAGAATGATTAAGTATCATACAATTTATTTTTTGAAAGCTCAATTACGAGTAACTAACACGGTTTTTTTTTTTTGTAAAGACTTTAACACGCCTCTTAATAGACGAGCAAGAGGCATTATATTACCTCTTAATTAATTTGTTAAAAATACTCTTTGAGATTCACTCGACTCTTTTTTATCCTAAATATAAAAGACTTTAAATTGAAAAATATTGTTTTCAAGAATACTAAATACTCTTTAATTTCATGAATCGCTCACTTTCCAGATCATTGTATTTTAGAACATATTACATAAGTGAATCAGCTCTTACTGCGGTTTTTAATAACGTTTTTCAAACACGATGTTCGAGGCTGATATCTCCGCAACCGTTTGAGATAATTTAGTGCATATTTTTCTTTTAGGTAGGATTTTAAAGCTTCTACAAATATATATATATATATATATATATATATATATATATATATATATATATATAAAATTGTAACCTCTGTCTGTACATTGATTTTTTTCGTGAAATTTCACGATAACTTTTCGTTTCACATGTCATAGACACCATAACTACATTTTGTTTCTTTCGTGTCTGTTTGTTTGTTTATTTGTTTGTTACCTTTTCACGCATAAACGGCTGAACCGAATTTTATGAAACTTGGTATGTATATTACTACTAGCCCAACTTAGACTTTAGGCTATATTAATATTCTCTAAGACGAACAGGAGTGGGGGTTATAAGGGAGGCCTGAAATTAAAAATAGCGATATTTCGTTTCCTATTGCTTTTTCAGCAAATATGCACATAACAAAAGTTGTTTATTTTGTTATTTAGAGTAACTTTTGTTATATGCACTTTTGCCATATACGGAAACATAAATGAGTTATACGCTATAAACTAAAGCGGGAGTCCACAATTTTATTTGGCACTAAAGAGTCAACCGAATTAAACCAAACTCGGTATGTGAATTAGTAATAACGCCTTCATTATAATAAGCTATACTAACATTTCTAGGGACGGGCAGGAGTGGGGGTTATAAGGAAGGCCTGAAATTAATAATAGTGATATTTCGTTTCCTATTGCATTTTCGGCAAATATGCACATAACAAAAGTTGTTTATTTTGTTATTTAGAGAAACTTTTTTTTATATACACTATCATCGTATACCGAAGTATAAAGGCGTTTATACGCTAAAAATTATAGCGGGAGACAACAATTTTATTTGGCACAAAAGACTCAACCGAACTAAATAAAACACTCAGTATGTGTATTAGCACTAACGCCTTCCTTATAATAAGCCATACTAACATTTCTAGGGACGGGTAGGAGTGGGGGTTATAAGGGAGGCCTGAAATTAATAATAGTGATATTTCGTTTCCTATTGCATTTTCGGCAAATATGCACATAACAAAAGTTGTTTATTTTGTTATTTAGAGAAATTTGCTCAACACTTCTTTTCAATATGAACTACCAGGTACCTCACCTGAAAAAATTAATTCAAATGTATGTCAATATTTTCTCCTTAATAATTCAAATCTATGCATAATGCACAGGAGACGGGAAATATGACAATATGCAGGACAGTGAAGTCTTACATAAAAAAATAATTTTATTATTAACAAATGCCAACAACGGGTATTAACCCTAAACACTGAAACGGGTAAATGTCAAAATATTGTGCAAAGTAAAGCCTTGCCAAAAATATACCATCACCATTCAGCCTCAAATGAATTCCCGAGCGAAGCCGGGTATCTGAGCTAGTATATATATATATATATATATATATATATATATATATATATATATATATATATATATGAGGTATTTTTTTAAACCATACTTGATCGGAAACGAAAAAAAAATGTTTGAAGCTTTATAATGAAATATGTCATGTTTGATAAATTATAATGAAATACATACAACAATTTAACATACTCGTAACTATTTCCGCCAACAAAGACATTATATATATATATACATATATGTTAATATGTATAGGAAAGAGGTAAAATGTATAATCAAAAGTATATCCGTTTTAATAGGTTTTAAAAATATTAATTTATGCATTTTTTCGTTGAAAATCCACGCTGCACAAATGATTTTCACATAAAGCTATCACTATCCCATTAAAAGCAACCACCTTATCTGGAACTTGAATTCGGAATAAGTTGAAATTTATGCTAGCGATAATATATTTAGTTATATATTAATGTGAAATTAAGCTATTATAATAATATATTTTAACTAAAGATCTTATAGGTCAGCTTTCAATTTCAAACGTTTTTTTGGTTTGAGGTCAATATCATGAATTTTCTTCCCTTAAGAAATAAAATAAAATATCGTAACGGCAAAGATAAATGAGCCGTGTAATTAATCCACCTCGTAATATAATTTCCAATTTAAAAATTGAAAGAAAAGACAAAATGGTGAGGAAAAATGAGAAATAAAAAAAAATATAAGAGATATTTGACGTTTCAGTGGTTTTGTAGCCGCTAATCCCATAAAGCATTTTCCAATGGGGGTGGGAATAAAAACTTCTAAAAAAAAAGTCACCATTATCCTGAGGAGGGCTTAGAAGGAGATCTAGAGGAGCTTAAAATGCAATTTGTGAGTTGGACAAACAGCGAGTGAGGCATTAAGCCAGTGAAATCGGAATTTCAAATAGACAGCCACCACCCCCACTCTCTCGAGGCAAACCTTCAGCTTTGTATAAGTTATTTGTGGCAAGGGAAGGAGGAACCTAGAATCTTAAGAGTAAAGACGAGAAGACTTAGCATCCTTCAACGGTGCAAATGATTTCAATAATAAATAATGGATATGGCACTAAGTGACGGTTTTCAGACCAACTTCTGCATGAATATAAGATCCCGCATCAAAGGAACCGCTCCAATCACCTACCTCCAACACTAATAATGAATGCTCTTATTTTTTTCATTTGACTCTGGGATCACTGAGGTGACATTTTCTTTTATTGTTATCGGGGAAATATAAACTAGAGATTGGCTACTGGCATATTGATCTCAGAACTGAAGAAAATTTATTCCTATGAAAAACTTTTTTATCATTCAGGACCTTTGCTTTTTTCCATCTGTACAAATAAAAAGTCCGTCACGCCAGGGGCTGCGTAAACTAAGCAGATTTCCCACGTGGTTATACAATAGAGAAATCTCCATACGAGAGCCGAACAGTTACGGCAAATGGTCGAACTAGCTTTTGGCGGGAAATTCAGTCATCCGTTATCGGCCCACAATTAATAAAAATGCAAAAATCTCTGTTAGTATTCAAGATAGAGAAAAAACACATAGAACAACATTTATAGTAAATGTAATTTACAATAAGATTGGTTCTATACAATGTTTTGATCCGACGTATAGTAACGGAGATATTTCAAATTTTCGAAAATCGTATGCCTAAGTATAAATGAGTTATACGTTAAAACTTTAGCGGGAGGCAACAATGTTATTGGGCACTAACGGCTGAACCGAACTTAACAAAGCTCGGTATGTCAATTAGCATTAATTCTTCCATGATTATAAGTTATATTAAAATTTTTAGGTTCGAACGGGAGGGGGGTTATAAGGGAGGCCTGAAATAAAAATTCACCATATTTACATGTATAAGAGACGGGAAATATAAAAATATCGAAGACAGTGAAGCCTTATCGAACAAATATTCTATTATTAGCAAATCCACGGCGACGGGTATCAATCCTAAACACTGGGACGGGTAAATGTCAAAATATTGTGCAATGTAAAGCCTGCTAAAAAATACTGTCACCATTCAGCCTCAAATGAATTCCCGGGCGAAGCCGGGTATCTGAGCTAGTATATATATAATTTTGAACGTACCTCATTTTCGTCATCTCCTAGGTAGGATCGATGGACATTTGAAGAAATTTTTCGATAATCACGTCATGAGTACGACCTTAATAGCTGATTTCCCATAAGGGAAATGTGCTAAAACTCCAGCGGCTGAACAAACTAAACATATTTTTTTTCATGATTCCTCCCTTCGAAGTTTAATTTTATCCCAGGCTAATATAGCAGAAATATTTTCTCCTTTATTCAAATAAGGGATACATATTTTTCTTTTTCATCTCATTTCAGGTGGACAATCCTCAGATGCAGATATGCTCTTAACGGAAATTAACTTCGTAGCCTTAGTATTTTAATTGTTATGAGTTTAGTCTACCTAGGACAGGTCTGTTTGCGACAGACGCTTTACTCAAATCTTGTATGAAATAAATATAAGTTAATCTTATTTCCAATTTCATAATTTAATTAAAGATTATCAAAACAATGCCCTCTCATTGAATTGAATTCCCAAATTTCATATTTTTGTGCTTTGACATCAAATTTCGCGTGAAGCTCAGTAAAAATAACAAATTTTGATATCATTCGGAATATTAAAGAACGTAATCTCTAAATTGATTTTAGTCGCATTCAATATTTTAACTGGGATTCTAATGGGCACCAAACTATAATTTTATTAAATATTGGCCATTGACCTTTTGTAGATTATATTAATAGGGAATTAAGCTTAAAATACAAGTGAGTCCACATTTCATGTAGACTTTAATCCCTTTAAAAATTCACATCCTGTGGCCACAATTATTTAAGTTGAATCGGTCGGGTATAATCATGTGTAAATCTCACATTGTTTTCATACTTTCCAAATATATTCAATTATTTTGCTTTGTTATATTGATTTTATTTTTCATGTCATATCTAATTTGTGTTTTTCTTCCCTTAAGAACATTATATTGGTTGGGAAGTTCTAAATGCACGAGTAATTTTAAAAAGGGCTGCATAAACCAAGCAGATTTCCTACGAGAACAAATGTTGGTTATTGACTGTTAACGTTAGCCTGAAGAAGTTATCAAACCATTAGACTAAATAAAAACTGGTGGTTGCAAAACAATTATTCAGTACAACAGTCGCCAGGTGTGAAGATGGCGTCTTCGAAAGCGCATGTCAAGTGTATTTGATTATCAGCCAACAACTAGTGCATCCATTGCCATTGAAATATACTCGAGGGACCAACTCACTACTAACGAAAACAGTATTGATAAAAGTGGAATTTCCTTAAAGTCGAAGATACAATAATAATATTCAAGTTTGGGAAAAATATGGAATACATTTAAAGAACAGTTCGTAATAACAACAACATGATTGGTTAGCTTAACACACCAATGGCATGAGTTTAACACACTTAATTAGCACTTCATCAGTTCATGTATGAATGTTATGCATGTTAAGAAAATACTAAACTTCATCAAAATAAATTAATAAAGTATTTCACTATTTTTTACAGGGTTAAAAGTCCTAAGAAACTCGATTACAGATTAAGACTCAATAACAATTCTTGAAGAATACGATAAAAGATTAAACACAATGAAAACGTCCATCGATATTAGAGTGGCGTTAAGAATACTGTCAAGTTTAATAATGAAGCTCCAATTAAAGTTTAGCAAAGAAGTATCGTTATCACGTTAAGGAAAATGAATAACCTTTTATAGAGTACAGGAGTAATAGACAAATAACCAATTATCTACATTAGGACGATATTGAAGAAAAAAAAAATAACGAACACTTGCAACAATGGAAATAAATTATGCAAAGCAAATTAGAGCCATATCTAAGAACAATTATTTTAGTAATTAATTTGCTATGAGACTATGCGTAAGAGTGGAGTCGGTTTCTTGATCTTCATTCTCATTATTGATTTAATTCGGAGTCGCCATGGTTACCTGCCGAGGACAGGGCGTGAGTCATTCCTTTTGTTGCGAACAGTAAACATTTTTATTAAGCAGGTCCTGCAGCTTGCTAGGGAACAGCTGGCATCGGATCAGCTGACTGGGCTGGCAGCCTGATATTAAAAAAGTTTTTCCACAGCTTACCTCCCCATTCGCTTTATTATCTTTTATATTTTATCGTCATCTCTAAAAATTTTCAGTTTTTTTTCACTTTCCTCTTCTAATTTGAACTTATTGCTAGACATACCATCTGCATCTGTTGGAATAATATTAAATTTCAGAAAATTATATATTTTGAAATATATATTTTATTGTTTGTGAGCAAATTGAGTTTTATTCTACATTTTCCGAATGAAAATGCTACAGAAAAAAAAAACCAGAAAACTTTCTTTATTAAAATTAATTAACTGTTGCATTTTATGTTATATGATATTAAACAATGAATAACAACAAGTATTTAATTATGTTATAGCTTTGTGTCGTTCAATATTACCTTCAGAGCTTGGAAAAACATTCTGGGTATATGGAATTATTAATACTGAAATATAACTGCATACTATGAAACACTGAATATAATATTATGTTCTGTATTTCGGTCGTCTGTTTTCCGCCCGTGATTCTGTTATTAAATTCATATGCAATTACAAATTTAGCCACTCCAGTGGAAATATACGTTTTAAATGAATAGGTATATGAAGTAAATAAATCACTAATTCCTATTTTCCAATCAAAAGATTGGTTGTTGCTAGCAATAAAACTATCTTTCCAATCTATTTGCCCGCTTTTATAACGTTATGATTTCAAGTAGCTAATATTAGGGATTATATTGTGCACAAGTGGATTTGTAGGTGTGTGGAGTACCCCACCTCCACAAAACAAAATCTCAAAAATTCCATTTGCAGATTAAATTTTAAAGTCTTTTTAACATAGGGTTCTTTCCAAGGGGCAAATACACAATATAATGTCCAATGTCATCACTGAGGCATTTCAAATAGGAAAAGCAAATTATTCAACAACTATTGCTTTATACAAATTCATCACAAATCAAATATTAACGATTTTTTATTGTATTCAGACTTTAATAAACCCTCACTTCTACGCATTCGATTTTTACTCCGAGCATAAATTCCCGAATTTAAAATACATTGTTTCCTCCCATTTTTCCCCAATTTCGAATAGTTAAGGAAATATGGTAAAACAAGGACAATGGTTACCTTAAAATATTTCTTCCAAATATCTCCTCACATCTCTTTAAATAAAACAAGGTGAATCGAGAAACATCCGTAATTCTTGGTTTGAAGTCATGTTATTGCCCGACCTTCTACTTGTTACACAAAACATGGTAGGGCATTGACTAGTTCAAGGATTAAATTATTGCTTTGAAAACACGTCACTCCCATCCTTCTATTTGTTACACAAAACATGGTAGGGCTTTGACTAGTTCATGGCTTTAATGCTCGCTTTGAAAACACGTTACTCCCTCCTATCCTTCTACTTGTTAAACCAAACATGGTAGGGCTTTGACTAGTTCATGGCTTTAATACTCGCTTTGAAAACACGTTACTCCCTCCTATCCTTCTACTTGTTAAACCAAACATGGTAGGGCCCGGCTAGTTATGGCTTAAATGCTCGCTTTGAAAAACGTTACTCCCTCCCATCCTTCTACTAGTAACACAAAACATGGTAGGGCTTTGACTAGTTATGGCTTAAATGCTCGCTTTGAAAACACGTTACTCCCTCCTATCCTTCTACTTGTTAAACCAAACATGGTAGGGCTTTGACTAGTTCATGGCTTTAATGCTCGCTTTGAAAACACGTTACTCCCTCCTATCCTTCTACTTGTTACACAAAACATGGTAGGGCATTGACTAGTTCATGGCTTTAATACTCGCTTTGAAAACACGTTACTCCCTCCTATCCTTCTATTAGTTAAACCAAACATGGTAGGGCTTTGACTAGTTCATAGCTTTAATACTCGCTTTGAAAACACGTTACTCCCTCCTATCCTTCTACTTGTTAAACCAAACATGGTAGGGCTTTGACTAGTTCATGGCTTTAATGCTCGCTTTGAAAACACGTTACTCCCTCCTATCCTTCTACTTGTTAAACCAAACATGGTAGGGCTTTGACTAGTTCATGGCTTTAATGCTCGCTTTGAAAACACGTTACTCCCTCCTATCCTTCTACTTGTTAAACCAAACATGGTAGGGCTTTGACTAGTTCATGGCTTTAATGCTCGCTTTGAAAACACGTTACTCCCTCCTATCCTTCTACTTGTTAAACCAAACATGGTAGGGCTTTGACTAGTTCATGGCTTTAATGCTCGCTTTGAAAACACGTTACTCCCTCCTATCCTTCTACTTGTTACACAAAACATGGTAGGGCTTTGACTAGTTCATGGCTTTAATGCTCGCTTTGAAAACACGTTACTCCCTCCTATCCTTCTACTTGTTAAACCAAACATGGTAGGGCTTTGACTAGTTCATGGCTTTAATGCTCGCTTTGAAAACACGTTACTCCCTCCTATCCTTCTACTTGTTAAACCAAACATGGTAGGGCTTTGACTAGTTCATGGCTTTAATGCTCGCTTTGAAAGCACGTTACTTCCTCCTATCCTTCTACTTGTTAAACCAAACATGGTAGGGCACTAGTTCATGGCTTAAATGCTCGCTCACGTTACTTTCTACTTGTTACACAAAACATGGTAGGGCTTTGACTAGTTCATGGCTTAAATGCTCGCTTTGAAAGCACGTTACTTCCTCCTATCCTTCTACTTGTTAAACCAAACATGGTAGGGCTTTGACTAGTTCATGGCTTTAATGCTCGCTTTGAAAGCACGTTACTTCCTCCTATCCTTCTACTTGTTACACAAAACATGGTAGGGCTTTGACTAGTTCATGGCTTTAATGCTCGCTTTGAAAACACGTTACTCCCTCCTATCCTTCTACTTGTTAAACCAAACATGGTAGGGCTTTGACTAGTTCATGGCTTTAATGCTCGCTTTGAAAACACGTTACTCCCTCCTATCCTTCTACTTGTTACACAAAACATGGTAGGGCATGGTTAGTCATGGCTTAAATGCTCGCTTTGAAAACACGTTACTCCCTCCTATCCTTCTATTAGTTAAACCAAACATGGTA
>CM032229.1:147745000-147952500 GCA_019009955.1 Riptortus pedestris | reverse complement strand
GAGGGTGGGCTAGAGAATAGGTTAGTGATATTATGTTTGGCGGTTTACAGACTAGTGTTGAATACAGGTGGGAGATTTTTTTGTTTGGATGTAAGATTTTTTTTTGGATGTATATTCACTGTTCAAAGGGAGCAGTACTATTGTAAATGCAATAAATTAGCCTAAAAAACTACTGTGTCGAAACATAAATTTAATGAAGTCATATACCCATAGGGAAGGGGAGAGAATTATGATGAATGAATAAAGAAACATTTATATTAGGAGGATGACGTGATTTTTTAGAACTCTTATGAATTGAAGGAAAGTAAAGATGAGGAAGCTTAAATCAATATCAGAGAACATTAGGAAAAAGAAAATGTATACACAAAATTGGAGATCCAGAGGTGCTGAAAGGAGGGAGAGAGTTCATTGGAAATGAGAAGTAAGGTAAAAGAACGAGGTTCGAATGTGAATACAAATAACTAAGTTAATTTTCGAGATAGAGAAAAAAAAAATAGAAAAAGTATTCTGGGACATTATTAAAAAGATTGGTGATACAGTATTTCCAGAACCAACGAATAATAACGTAGGCATTTATAATTTCTTTCTTTTTCGATACCTACACACATGCACACAACGTAGTTTTTGAAGACCACATTTTTGTTCTTTATGTAGGAATGCCACTTAAATATAGGAATGTTTTCAAAAATCTGTTATTTGTATAATTTTAATTCCTTATTTACTCAGGAAAAACCTTAAGATGATTTTAACGGATTGACCATGGGGTAGGTATATGCAATGAAGACAGTCGGCAATGAACGAGTAAATTTTTATTACCAGATTTTCCTTAAGGGAAATCAGCTATTGAGGTCGTACTCATGACGCGAATTTCGAAAATTTTCGTCAAATGTCCATCGATCCTACCCAGGAGATGACGAAAATGAGATCCGTTCAAAATTATATATATATATATTTGTCTGTTAACGCTC
Organism: Riptortus pedestris; assembly: GCA_019009955.1. Lineage (NCBI taxonomy): Eukaryota > Metazoa > Arthropoda > Insecta > Hemiptera > Alydidae > Riptortus > Riptortus pedestris. The sequence continues at coordinate 147,951,532 of CM032229.1, read as the reverse complement.
TTAACAGTATAAATTTACTATAAGTATTGTTATATACATTTATTCTCTATCTTGAATATTAACCGAGATATTTGCATTTTTATGAAGTCTGTGGTCGGGTATAGTTTGGATTACGTCGGCCATCTTCGTCATTTCTCGGCTCAGGCGGAAGTTTCTTCTAACCTGTCCTTTCTAACCTTACCTTACCTTCCTTCGTTACTTTGCGAGATTTATACAAATATGTTCTGTTCATCCGCCCCCCCCCCTTCTTTAGTTCTTGGACTACTAAAATTTGAGTTATTAAAATATAAATTACTCTTACAATTCAGAAGCCGTTTCAGTTGGGAATTTATTTTAATTAACTGAAAGATTTCTCATTACCTTTTGTATTTAATCAGGGTGGTATTGTGTTACCAGTATGGAGAGTTCTCTATTGTAAAACTTCACATGGGAAATCTGCTTAGTTTACGCAGCCCCTGAGTGACGGACTTTTTATTTTTTTAACTAGGTGTGGTGGTATGGGGCAACAGAAGTGTTGCAACACTCATACACAATTTTCGATAATCTAGGTAAAAAATCTAACTACTGTTAACCTGGAAGAATTTATAGTTCAAGAAAAATCAACAAATGTAGAAAATCCTTACATATTTTGAGAATCCTAAGTAACACTAAATGGGGTGCTGACAGGAAAGTAATGTTAAACTTCTATCGATGTTACATCTGATCTCTTTTGGATTATGGAAGTATAGCATACTCGTCTGCCAAGCCCAATAAACTCAAAATACTCAACACGATTCAAAATACAGGTATTCGATTAGCAATATACACCTTCAGGTCCAGCCCTATCGAAAGTAATCTTGTTGGAGCTGGTGAACCAGCATTGCAAAGCAGAAGACTGCTATTAATGGCAAAGTAATATAACAGAATCCAAGCATTCCCTGAGAGATGTTGCAAGGATGAAATTTTGCAAAACCCATTCATTGCACTATATGAAAACAAACCCTCACATATCAGCCCTTTCTCTATCAGATGTAGTGGAGGTCTATTTGGTATCCAAAGCGTGAATATATTCCCTCTAAGGATACCTAAAACACCTCCTTGGCTTATTAAGTACGTTGTAGACCTATCGTTAACCAAGTTTAAAAAATCAGACACATTATCTACACTATTCTTGAAAAATCACTTCAAACTATTTTTAGCAAAGAAAAACTTCCATTCTGTTTGGTATACTGACGGATCCAAGAGCGATGACAAAGTCGGATCTGCAGCAGCCACAGAAAGAGAAGTTTTTTCAGAAAAGTTGCCATCCCACTATAGCATATTTGGAGCTGAACTCGACGCAATTTGGTTGGCACTTAAAAATATGACACCTACATCATCATAAATAATAATATGATGTGACAATGTCATTTTGTGACAATGTCATTTTGTGACAATGCCCAATAAAGACTCTATAACTGAATATATCTACAGATAAGTGATGGCCCAAATTGGGAGGAAAACCTGATATCGGCACCACGTGATTCCTATTAATTAAATATACAAAACGTTTTGGAGTGCCTCTTTTAAAATTATTTTGCTTGAAAGGCATACACGATAATATACTTTTTCTTCGGATTAAAAAGTGTTATAGAACATAATTTATGGATCCTTTCTGAAAAAAGACACGACGAGAGGAATTCCAGGATAATAAATATTCTAATAGTATATAGATCTGAGACCAAAGTCTCTGTTTCTTACAAATAACAGTTTATAGCTGAGATTGAAGGAAGTCAACAAAGTTTGACCAATAAATTTCTTCGCAGAATTTATTATTAATTTGTGGGTGTTCATATTTCCATCTTTCAAACGTTTATCAAGATACATCACACTGAAAAAGCTACAAATCTGAACTTCTCATGTTTATACCATTAATTGGTGAGATGATGATCAACAACTGAATCCTAAATTTAAAAAATTCCAGACAGAAGTAGCTTTAAATTATTAAAGCTAAAGTATTAACTTAGCATAGTTTAAGGGGAAATAAGTGAGATAATCATATTATAAATAAAAAATTGACAGACCTTTAATTTTACCTAAATTAAAAAAGTAAAAAAAAAAAAAAATCCAAATTGAGGAATATGTAGTACCCTTGTATAAGCTATTAAGTCAGATCAATAAGGGCTGTAACTGGAATATCGGTTACATGCCGAGGTTACAACAAGATCCTTTTGGTTCTCAAGTGGAGGGAAACTTAAGTTGACTTTAGGGATTATTTTACCTAGAATAAATACCACCTCTCATGCTCTTCAATAATATTAATTTGCTTCCTCCACGTGGACTTCTTTTCCTTTTAATGCAATAAAGAGAAATTCTTTATTTTTATACTCAAGGAAACTATATATTTCCAATGAAAAGTATGCTCATAAAAAAGAAACAAGAACTGCATTTAGTGAATTGCCATGGCTTTTAAAAAGTAAACCAAGTTTTAAATAAAATGGTTTACTTTTCAAGAAAATAATATTATCTTATCCTTAAGGACTAAATTGTGGGTATTTGTAGTTATTAGTAAAGGTAGAAACTGATTAGGTACATATTACATGTTGGATCTCACAAAAGTGTCAATCAAATTATACTTTCGGAATAGTTTTAGGCAAGAAATGTATTAACATCCCGTCTATGATAATGTGGCTAATCGAGACCTTAGGTCAGACAAGGCCTGTAAGGCCTCTATTTGAGCAACCATCGCCAGATCGTCACCAAAAAACTTCCAAAAATATGTTTGAAAATTACAGAGCTGAGCGGAACACAAGATGGTTATCATCAAATTTAGTCAAAATCAAACCAGATAACAGGAAATTTAATAAAAGTCCGTCACGCAGGGGCTGCGTAAACTAAGCAGGTTTCCCTCGTGAAGTTTAACAATAGATAAATCTACATACTGGTAAAACAACAGCACCGTCAACTCAAGTGAATAAATACAAACGATAATAAGAAACCTCCAGACGAGAAGCACCAGAAACGTAAACAAACCGCTGTGCCAACTTCTCAAAGGAAAGAAAAACAATTACGAAAATATAAAAGCATATAACATATTAATTTTATTGAACACTATTTACTATATATATAGTACAGAAATTTATAATGGATCAGAATAATTTTTATCCCAATCAATCAAATTTTAGAAGTCCAAGAACTTAAGGAGGGGGGGGGATACGCGATAACTTATTTGTATTTCTCGAATAATAAAGGCCTCTTGAAAACAATTTCTGGTATTTAAGCTGGGAATAATGTGGATTGTTACATTATAGAATATTGTTTATGTAACATGTGTAGAAGTGGGGGTTTGCTAAAGGCTGAAAACTGAAAAATGAAATATCTTGGTTAATATTCAAGATAGAGAATATGTGCATATAATAATATTTATAGTAAATATAGTTTGAAATAAGATTGGTTCTATACATTTTTTGATCCAACCTATGGTAACGAAGATCCCCCCTCCCACTTGTCCGATTTCAGCCATTAACGAACTTGATCTGACTTTTTACATAAAACGTTTAAATATCCAGCTTAGTAATGATCAAACAAAGATTGCGACCGCTAGTGCGTTAACAGACGAATATATATATATATATATCTCTATATATATATATATCTATATATAATTTTGAACGGACCTCATTTTCGTCAACTCCTAGGTAGAATCGACCGACATTTGAAGAAATATTTCGAAAATCGCGTCATGAGTACGACCTCATTAGCTGATTTCCCTTAAGGGATGCAGGAGTGCCCACCGCGAAGAGGTCGTACTGACAAGTGGAAGAATTTTAAACACCAACTTATTCCCGAAAAAATGTTTTTAGGAAATATTTCTGTAGCATTAAATTCTCGGAGGCGGGCGGCAGCTCTCTGCCTAATAAGACAGGTCTCCCTATACTCACTTATCAGATGAATGACGCATCTCGGAATTTATTATCAGACGAACTTTATATACAAGTTGAACAGATATACGCTTAAATAAAGTGAAATAATTAAGTTCTAGTAAAAACGGTCTGGTAAACAAGATGAGGTACAGTGATGAATAGCAGCTGGGCCCGTTTCTGCTATTTGATAAAACAATTGTTCAGGAATATATAACCGTACTAATATTTTAACCCTTAATTGGCCAGGAACTCAAAAAATGACTTGAAATGAACATTTTTCTTAAAAAGACATTATTTGCGTTCCTAATAAATAGAATATATAAGGTTTTACTTAATTTTTTTTTTCTGAACAAAAATATTACATGGTGTCTTTAAGTACACCTTGGCCAGTTACCCTAAAACCTTAGTGGTGTCTTTAAGTACACTCTGGCCAATCACCGTAAATCAATGGTGGTGTCTGTAAGTTATGTTAATAAACTGAAATAGTTTCTAAAAATGTAATTAAATAATTTATTATGTAATAAAAGAAACGTGTTGTAAATAAAAAATAAGTACACTGTAAACAAAATATAAATTCGTCAAAAAATATCATTAAACCTTCCATTCATTCAAGAAAACAGGGCCTTTTACGGGTGTTACAAAGTTTCACATTACATTTTCAGCATAAAACAACCGTTTGATTTTGGTGACAGAGTCAGCACTTTCCTTTTGTAGTGAATACTTGTCAATGGTGCATCCCATCAAGTCTTGCTGCATCGGCTATGAGAGCTGCAGCAGTTATGGCTGCAATTGTCGGTGTCTAGCCCTTTTAGCTCGCCGGTCCAGCAGAATATCCTCTGCAATGTGTATTCGAAATTGTTTTAAATACATTTTTTTTTTTTTTAGGGTGTTCCTTTTGTGCGATAGCAATACGTTATTAACCACCAAATCCAATTATTAGCTTCATGTAATGTTGTGTAACCTGTTCTAGAAAGTCCAACGAACATGTCACTAAGTTCAACACTTTGTTGTCATACCATTTAATAATGCTGATACACTTTTTGTTATCAACGTATTCTTCATAACATCCTCTTCCCTCTTTCACCCTCAATATTGAAATGTTCCAATATTTCATTCATTTCAATTTGAAAATTTCCTTCATCCATTTTGGGGCATCAGTCTGCTTTTCTCCTTCATTGTCGCTTTCTTCTTCATCAGAGGTGATACTAAATTTTGGTAGCAAAGAGAAAAATGGTTTCACCTCGACTTTTATACGTATCTGTTAATTAAAATGGTAAATGTAAGAAATAATATAAAATCATGCCCCTTGGGTAAACTTGTTGGTATTTGGCCAGGGTGAACTTAAGTACACCATCCTTAAAACCCATGCTAAAACTCGATTTCTTTCCTGAATGGAAAATGAAACACATAGGAACTTAAATACAATCCTTTACAACTAATTCATCCATTTTGGTTCATATTTAAATTGAATAGCGTATATTTTAATGAATTAGAAACTTCGTTAGTAACTAGTGTGAAGTAGGGTGGTAAACAATGATGATTTTCTTCAGTATATTGCTAGTAATTAGCTCCAATGACAATAATTGGACTTGTGTTGCATATGTCCATGCTTGGGAGGTTACAGGGGTGTGGACTGTGGCCCAAAAGGGGTAAGAATAGAAGCAGTTGCTCTCTGAAAGTGTTAAATATGAACGGTGTCTTTAAAGACACCTTGGCCACTTAAGGGTTAAGCTGTAGGAATATCTAATGTATAAAAAAATTGCATTCTTCAAAGCAAATTAATATAAATAGGAAAATATGAAAAATGAAAGTTGGAAGATATATATGTATACATACATACGTGTGTACACTCAGACACTTTATCAAAGAGCCTAACGATGGGTTTTTAGCAGATTTCCCTTAAGGGAAATCAGCTATTGAGGTTGTACTCATGACGCGGTTTTCGAAATTTTTCTTCAAATGCCCATCGATCCTACCTAGGAGATGACGAAAATGATGTCCGTTCAAAACTGTGTGTATATACATACATACAAACAATATATATATATATATATATATATATATATATATAGTGTGTGTGTGTGTATATATATATATATAGTGTGTGTGTATATATATATATATATATATATATATATATATATATATATATATATATATATATATATATATATATATATATATATATGTCTGTTACCGCTCTAGCGGTCGCAATTATTGTTTAATCGTTACCAAACTCGATATTTAGTCGTTTTATGTAAAAAGAAAGATCAAGTTCTTTAACGGCTGAAATCGGACAGGAGGGAGGGGGGGGGGGTTATAAGGGAAGATTTTCGAAAATTCAAAATATCTCCGTTACTATATGTCGGATCGAAAAAACAAATAGAATCAATCTCATTGCAAATTTAAATTTACTATAAGTATTGTTATATACATCTATTCTCTATCTTGAATATTAACCGATATATTTGAAATTTTATTAAGTGTAACGGACGAGCTATGGTCGCTTCTTTTGGTTCCAGCCGAAGCGTTTCCGTAACTGTTCGGCACTCGTATGGAGATTTCTCTATTGTATAACTTTAGGTAGTGAATCTGCTTAGTTTCCGCAGCCCCTCCTTGACGGACTTTCAATTTATTTTGAGCAGCTAGGGTCAAAAACCTTGCACTCAAACTTCTTCATTTAAATTTGTTTATACATTTTCCCGACGGGTTTCGAGCATGCTAGATGTTTTTACTAAACTCAAAATATTTTCTAAGTTTAAAAACTATACCAAAATTTATGAATCAAATACAGTTGTATTAAAAGAACCCTCACCATCCAAATCAAAACAAAATTCGCGTCTCTGAGAGTATGAATTATTAATCGCTCCTTGAATTCGCTTATATCCTAAATAAAAATACTTTATGCCTATTTTCAATTCCGAGTATTATTTGTACAGCTCCTGCTAGCAGAGGAATTGAGATTTTAACGTCATCTGTGTGCCATTCTAGCAGGCAGAAAGTGTACTTAGCTAGGAAGACCCTCAGTAAGGGGCTTTTTTATTGGAGAGCGGTAAGACATAAGGAGGAAGCATGATCTAACTGTGTTAGGGGGTAAGTATGTGTAGGTGTAAGGAGTAAGCCTCAAAACTAAGACCCCATTAATAACAAGAGTTGCCGGTAGAGCGCAGCACAGTATTATCTGGAGACATCAATTCGCATTTGTGTAAAACCCTGTAAGGCATTAGCCCCCGCCAACGCTGCTCAGTAAGCAAGACAAATGAAGCTTCCGAATCTTAAGGTTCAGGTATCGTAGCTTTTGATTTAGCTCCCCGTCTTTCTGTTTGTTTTCGCGCCTCCTGTTTTTTTTTTAAACCCTCTGAGGAGCTTGTTGCCAAACTTCGATCCCCAAGCGGCTTAACCTAACATAACAAATCATTTCTTTTTCTTGTCCTCTCTCTGCAGTCCAGTTTAATTTAGTTTCTTTTGGACTGTTTTCGTTTATTTATTCCAATTTTATTTTTGTTTTCCAGTTGTTGCAGGTCGATGGTCACGGGTTAAAAACAAATTTTTCATGAGAATATATATTTTTAATTTCTTCAGTCCCCAATGCAAAACATTTTTAGTTGTCGACTAATGAACAAGCCTATTAATATTCAATAATTATAGTATTGAAGTTCACACATCAGCGAAATTAAAAAAAAAGGAAGAAGCCCGTCACGCAGGGGATGCGTAAACTAAGCAGATTTCTCACGTGAAGTAATACAATAGAGAAATCTCCATTCGAGAGCTGAATAGTTACGGAAACGGCCGAACTAGCTTTCGGCGGGAACGAATAGAACCGTCCATATCTACCTCGTCCGTTACACTTCATAAAAATGCAAATATCTCATGATAATATTCATGATAGGGAATAAAAGTATATAACAATATTTATAGTAAATTTAATTTACAATAAGATTAGTTCTAAACCATTTTTCAATCCCACGTCAAATTTTCTAAATTCCCCCATCTAAACGCTCCCTCCCACTTGTCCGATTTAAGCCGTTAACGACTTGATCTTTCTTTTTACATTTAACGATTAAATGCCGAGTTTGGTGCCGATTAAACAAAAATTGCGACCGCTAGAGTGTTAACAGACAAATTATATATATATATATATATATATATATATATATATATATATATATATAGTTCTGAACGGAACTTATTTTCGTCATCTCCTGGGTAGGATCGATGGACATTGAAGAAATATTTCGAAAATCGCGTCATAAGTACGACCTCAATAGCTGATTGAACGGAGCTAGAGGAATTCACGATCAGAGTTTTTACGTAAAGAGTAATCAACTCGACGTACAACCCCCGTTAACCAAGGAGGACCTGGAATGAGTAGTCTCTAATAGACTGACGGGTCTCGTATATCAGAGGGGTGGCCAGAGGTCTTAACGCCAACAGCCAGTTAAATGCCAAAGGAGCATTTTCTAATATTCGGTAAAGTAAATTTAATTAGACCCAAATCTTGAAAGATGATTGGCCCTTGATACACATTAATTTTGAACGACCTTTTTTATCAGTTTTTAACAAAGATAGACACACAAATATAAAATTAAATAAATCCTTATACCGTTTTTAGAAGATAAAACCCCCTATTTTCATATCCGAAGCCTTAGGGTGACCTCAAAATTAAATTGATTCCTGTCAAATATAAATACCAACTACAGAAATTAGTAAACATTAAATGTAAATATTATACAGATTCATTATCATATTGCTATTGCAATTTCCTGCCTTATTTAAGGAATTAAAGACATAAATTCAATTAACAACTCACACATAATTTGACATTTTCTTAACAGCTATTTTAGAACTATTAATAAACGTAATAGCATATTACCAAATTTTCTGCAATACATTAGAAGAAAACACTATTCATTTTTCAAACCTGAAACAGAAAAAGAAATAATTATTAACTATTACAATTAAAAAAAAGCAAATTCTAAAATATGTATTTAGAATTTATGGAATATTTAGGAAGACACCTATAATAAAAAATAAATAAATAGTTTAATCGAAGAGAAAAAGAACTACGTACTTATTTTCAGCAATGTCGATCTCCTAAGACCTGTCTAAATGACTGAAAATCGATAGAGATAAATAGTTAAGTCCACACAGAAGACATAACGTACGTGCTTTTTAGTAGTTTCCCTTGGAGACTGATTTTGTTATCAATAGCACAATATACATGACATTTTTAACAAAATGTTTCATAAATCACAAACCTTTTTAGAGTAAAACGTCCTTGAAACACAGACTATGCCGTCAACTCACATTCGATTCTCTATTTCTTTCTTAAGACAGAGCCTCTGTACAATGTTTAACAGAAATTTAAGCGGCACATTAGAAGTTTAATGTAAATATGGCTTGAGTAGGATAGGGGATGAGAAGAATTAAATGTTTCGAAAATTCAAAATATCTTAGTTACTCTACGTTGCAACAAAAGCTTGAAGAACCAATCTTATAGCAAATTAAATTTACTATAAATATTGTTATATACATTTATTCTCTATTTTCAATATTAATTGAGATATTTGCATTTTGTTAAGTGTGTGCGGATAACGGACGAGATGAGATCAGCTATCGTCGGTTCTGTTCGTCGTATGTTTCAGCCGAAAGTTAATTCGGCCGTTTCCGTGACTGTTCAGCTCTCGTGAAATCGATTTATAGACACGCGTGAGCTTGTATTTTGTGAATTATATGAAAATACGTTCGGTTGATACCCCCTCCCCCTCCTTTAGTTCTTGAACAACTAAAATTTGAATGATTGCATTAAAAATTATTCTGATTCATTACAAATTTCAGTACTTTACTAAATAGTTTGCAATAAAGTTAATATGTTATATTCAGATATATTTCAGTAGTTGTTTTTCTTTCCGGTAAAGAATATGTCTAACTATCTGTTCAGCTCTGAGTGGTTGGCAGACCTATTTGTTTACAATTCAGAAGCCGTTTCCGTTGGGAGCTTATTAAAATTAACTGAAATTTCTTATTACCGTTTGTGTTTAATTACGGTGGTCTAAAGTGTTAGTAGTCTCTATTGTAAAACCTCATGTATGAAATGTGCTTAGTTTTTTTCATTTTTTCTCGGGTTATTGGCGGTAGTAGTAGGTCTACCCACGCTTTAACCCGCAGTCACCGACACCCCATATCAATATATATCTATATATATTTTTTTCACAAATGCGCCATGGTTACACACTCAACAGCTGATTTTCTTTAAGATAAATCTGCTAAAACACACAGTAAAGTAATTAAGTTAATCCAAGTAATTACGTATTAGCTAGGTAAACATTAACTATGAACGAATAAAGAGTAAAACCTCTCAACAAACGCAACAAATATTGCGGAAAGTTCTTCATTTAGTAAGCCTTTGATGGAAAGCAGTCTAATCAGGAGTAAAGAATGTTTTTATAAGGGATATGAGGGGATTTACCTAAGAGCCGTAGAGCAGATAATCGATGGGGGAGGGGGGGCGGATTTCGGGATTTCACAAATCGCCCCCACCCCCACCATCACTCCTTAAGCGTATTATAATAATAGATAATTGGTTCTAGCTAAGCAGCGAGGAATTAAGCCCGGTCTCTATCTCCTCTTGGCACATCACTTATCTCGAGGGCTTCATGCCACATGCATCGCCTATGGGATTCAACTAGTCCCTTAATTACTACAGCCTAGAACCAATTTGGAGTTTGGCAGGAATGGGGCAATTTTAGGCAAGTTCACTGCTCCAAATCTAAGTATCAGCCTTAACATAAGTGAGCAACTTCCCCTATAGAGTAGTTTAGGAGTTTTCCTCTAAAGAACCCAATAACTTCAGCTTAGACGGAGGTATCGCCGTTCTGATTGGTACAAATAGTATATATTCACAATAAACGTTGACCTACATAATTTAATTAAGTATTTTTAAAGTACTTTTAATGTGCTTAACCCTCCGACCGCGGGCGACGTGGAAATAGCGTTCTGCTTATTTGGCTCTTTGACCAGCTGCACCTGCAAGATCGTTGAGAAAATTTTGAATAAAAGGTTATTATGGTTCCTTGAAACGCATAACCTCCTAGCTCCCTATCAATGTGGTTTTAGGCCAGCTCATTCTACTATGCATCACATAGCAAGAATTGAAAGTGAGATTTTAAATGCTTTCGTGATGAAAAAAAGTGTCATAGCTGTATCCTTTGATCTCGAGAAGGCATATGACAGAGTATGGAGGAGACTAATAATATCACAACTGATTAAATGGGGAGTTCAAGGAAAAGTTATTTTATTTCTTAAAAATTACCTTTCTCAGCGAACTTTCAGGGTGAGGATTGGTACTGCTTTATCTGGGATATTCTCTCAGGAGAATGGAGTGCCTCAAGGAGGTGTACTGAGTACAACTTTGTTCAATATAGCTGTAAACTCAGTCATTGCATGTATACCCAAAGAAGTATCTTACTGCCTGTATGCTGATGATTTGCTAATTTACCACACATTCTCCAATATTGATAATGCACGACACCATATGCAGTTATCTATTAATTCGTTAGAGCAGTGGTGCTTAAATACTGGTTTCAAATTTTCAGAGGAGAAAACAAAATGCATTATCTTCACCAAAAAAAGAACAATCACTCCACCACATTTATATATCCATAATACTAACATAAAATACACAAATATTTTACAATTTTTAGGACTCACACTAGACAAAAAATTAACATGGTTACCCCATTTAAAAAATATCCTTAACAAATGCAAGAAATCCTTGAATTTGCTAAGGATACTTAGCAATACGCAGTGGGGAGCTGACAGATTTTTAATGCTTACACTCTATCGTGCCTATACCAGGTCATTGCTGGATTACGGCTGTATTGCTTATTCTTCTGCCAGCTGCAGTACACTAAAACTCCTTGACACGATTCACTACACAGGACTTAGAATCGCTACAGGGGCTTTCAGATTAAGTCCCACTGACAGCATATGTGTTGAAGCTGAAGAACCCCCCCTGGAGTATAGACGGCAAATGCTGAGTTTTAAATTTTTATCCCAGTCAAAGGCATTAAACAAACCATGTGTAAATACATTTTTAAATAACATGTTTTTAAATAAATATTCTCAAACCTGTCCCAAACATAAACCGCTTTTAATCCGCCTCCTTCAAAATAACAACATTCATCAATTTTATCAAACATCAATGTATCATAACACTACTCTTACACTCCCCCCTTGGAGAGTAAAGAACTATCAAATTGATTTAAAACTAACACACAATATCAAAAATCAAACCCTCTTCCTTCAAAATTTTATCAGACATCTTTCAAGGCTATAATTTCACAAAACCCTAACAGTTTATTCATTTTCACCGACGGATCTAAGACAGAACACGGGACGGGCTCAGCCACCACTATCAAAAACAAAACTTACAAAGTTAAACTACACGACGAATCAAGTACTTATACTGCAGAACTACAGGCCATTATACTAGCACTTTCAAAATTAGAAAACAGATCACACCAAGTAATTTTATGCACAGACTCTTTAAGTTCTTTACTTTCCATGGGAAACATCTACTCCAATCACCCATTAATTACAAAAATACTAGAACTAATTCACGCACTAAACACTTGCAATTTTAAAATGTTGTGGTTACCCGGACACAAGGACATTAAACAAATGACTGATATCGACAAACATGCAAAACTAGCAACAAAAATGACTACTACCGACATAACTACACTAACACCAACAGACCTCAACAAGATTGTACAAACAAAAATACTCCAAGACTGGCAAATACACTGGTTACGTACTGACAACAAACTATTGGAAATAAAACGCAATGTTACTGGATGGTCAAAGAGACAGTACGTAGATTCAAGAAGAGACCAAGTCGTGCTCACAAGACTACGTATTGGACATACATACCTGACACATTCTTACATAATGAACAAAAAAGACAAGCCTACTTGTACTCATTGCAACACTGGACTAACTATAAAACACTTACTAACAGAATGCAGATTACGAGCTTACTTAAACATTCCACATGACTTGAACGAACTACTGACTGAGGGTAGCCCACATATTAACACAATTCTGACATACTAATATAACTTATATTAATTATATTGAAAACTATTTACTATATCTAGTACTGTAATTTAGAATGGATCAAAATAATTTTTATCCAAATCAAATTTTAGTAGTCCAAAAACTTAAGAAGGGGGGGGGGTCACGATAAAATATCTGCATTTATCTCGTATAATAAAGGTCTCTTGAAAACAATATATGGTATTTAAGCTTCGAATAATGTGGTTTATTACATAACAGAGTGTTGTTTATGTAACATGAGTAGAAGTGAGGGTTTGCTAAAGGCTGAAAACTGAAAATTCAAATATCTCTGTTAATGTTAATATTCTACGGCTGTTCTTAGGTAAATTATCTAGAGGAATGAAGTTATTAAGACTAACTGTTCCGCAAAAGATTTCTTGAAGGACCTTGAACTCTGCAAACAATCTTCAAGCATTCCTTACAACAGCAGCTATCCTCCAATATGCAAGGCCTCCATCGGCTTAAAGAATCGGACGAGCAGTAAACAAGTTGTTCATCGCTTGAGCGTCCCAAACATTTGAGGAATTCTCAGCGAAGGAGTCACAACCAACAAATTATTAAATAGATTGAAATATTTAGTCTCTCTTTACATATTTCAGTGCCATAAATGAAAATGTTTTTATCTTCTTGTCGGCAGATTTATTTATTGAGATTAACATTTAAGGTCACATTCCAGTCGAGAGTATGTTAACGACACCCACAACTAGGGTATGATCCTCGAGTAGAGTACTGATCCGTCCTTTTCTTTTTGGCCACCACATAAACTATTCAAACTGAGTCAGGTTAATCAGAAACACTTTTTTGTGGCTCCTAACAAATTAATTCTTAAAAACGCTTAGCGCTTTCGAGAATTAAATTCCCATCCTCAGAGCTACAAACAATAAAACACCACAATTAAGGAGTCCATTTTTTTAACTATTTTTTAAAAATGTACATAATTGGTCATATAACAAACAGTCAATAACACTATAAAATTTATAACAATAACACAGATATTGAACAACATAGGTATTATTAAAATATAATAAATTAATAATACTAATTTAATTACTATTTAAGCATTAAAATTACATAAGCCGAATTACCGTCAGAGCGTAGGGCATGCCTATAGAGTTGCTCACGGGCTGAACCCTGCCGATGCACTAAGGCCGAGGGGATTGGTCCAAGACGCTAGGGAGGGGGTAGGCACAAGTCTGGACATGAGAAAAGCGTTAGTGTTCGTCTGTACATTTACATTTACTTTATTTCTGGCTTTCTCGAGTTTTATCTCAATACCTTCAACCATGTCCATCAGATACATAATAATCGCTGTGAATTAATTTTATCTGGTGGTCCCCAGCTTGGTGGCTGTGCTCCTTACAATGGGAATAAAACTCGGAGCCTACCTCTCATGTATTCTTTAGCCCTGATACGTAACTTCCTCTCTGACCTCCCTACGTAGCTGGCCCAAAACAATTCCAATTGAATTATAGTGAGTGAGATGTTCCAGTAGCTTTCGTCAACCATCTAGTGCTTATTGTCTCCAATGCCAGCTACAATAATGAAAAATAAACTGTAACTGATTCGAGCGGTCAACAATCACTGCAAACCAAGCCCAAACTGACGTTAATTCTATGCCCTAAGAGACATGTCCATTTCTTTCTTTGTTCAGTTTGTCTTCTGTTGACGTATTCAAAATACACCTGGCGTCGCTTATTCGTATAAAGTGATAGTAGACAATGAATTCAATATAGTTCCTAGAAATAGAAAGAGCTTCGCGCAAGAATAAATCTTTTGTAAAGAGTGCCTCGTGCTTTACTTTCATAGAAATGTCATTATAAAGCCCTTTCCCACCAGCCACTTCAGTAATGAGATGAGATTTACTTGGAAACAGTTAAAGACTTTCTCTAAAGAAATTCTCCTTCGCACCAAAGTAGATTAAATTCTATCTTTAGCCGGACCTTAAGCTAGAGTAATGCCGGAGCATGGGGGTGTGGCAGAAGAGGATAAATAAATGGAGGCTAGGAGGGAAAAATCGTGGAGGTGCCCAGATATCTGAAAGGCAGTAAGTCAGGGATCGGTTAATCCGAGGAGATATTACTGCCCCCACCACCTCTCCTTTTTGGACCCCTGCCCAGAGGATCTTCCCGTCTTAATCGACCCTTACTCTCGTTCCACTTGTAAAGATTTCCTCCTTGAAAAATATCCCTATTATAATATAGATCTTCCAGGATAGATTGCTTTCATGGTCAGCCGAGCCTATCTTAATTCTAAAGTATTTTACGGTGAAGAAAGAGAAAAAGTTCCTTTGGATTAAAGAGAAAGGTTTTCATTCCATTAAACACACAAATTATTTACTGTGGCTGATGATATCGATCATTTATCTGTATCTCCTAACTTAGCTATCTATCTATTTATTCAGTTCATCATGCAAGAGTGAAAACCCTTGCCCATATTCTCGCAGTGAATATTTATAATTGTCCTTTTCTCGAAATAGGCCCTTTTAAGTTGATCTGGGAAGCGGAAGGGCAACTCATAACACACAAGATTTGGGCTTCGGTTTACAAGAGCTGTGGAAAAATGCTTCAAAAACTGGTGTCAAGAAAGTGAAAGCCTATGTGATTTTTAGTCCATAAAATAATTAACTAAATATCTGAAGAGCTAAGGCTTCCAGATACATCAGCTTAAATATAAATAAATCATATGTAAAAAATGTTTTATTGACAAGTTCACTAGACTGATTTAAACAAGTCCATCCATTTAGAATTTTCTTTACTAGTTACTCTTCTTATTTTGTACCCAATATTATTTATATATTCTTCAAATTATATGGCAAGGGTCTCCAATAAAAAACATTTATTTCTGTGTAAACTTTATTGCAACTGCCCTACATGTTCCGAGGCTTATTTGTCACCTCTTCAGGGGCTATCCCTTTTAAAATAAATATAAAAAATTATTAATAACATTAATGTAACACATCCCTTAATAATTCTTTTGCTATATATTGTATTAGTAGGTGCCTACATCTATGATATATTTATTAAATATAATTATAAATTACTGCTTAGATTTCTGAAGTGCTCGTTTACCTTTTACATTACGTTGCGACTGTCTTCACAGAGGAGGCATATGATACTGAGAGGTTCCGAGGTAGGTTAAGACAGCTGACTAAAAATCGATTATTTACAAATTAATATTGAATTCGATTATTTCGAGTCGTAATTTAAAATCGATTAATTTAAGACGAAAAAACAGAAATCAAATACCTCAATCATATATTTTATAATATTTTATCTTAAATTAATCGATTTTAAATTATAATGCGAAATAATCTAGTTCAAGATTGACTTGTAAATCTAATTCGCAAGTAAACAATTCTTTAATCATGCGTCTGAAGCAGCCCTCTTGCGTAGCTAATATTTTCATTACAACTTAATCATTTTTTGTTCATACCCGAGCAACAGAAATTCGGTTAACACATAACTCGTAAAAAATTTATTTGTCTTTCATTAGTAAAGGTTTTGATGGAAAGGATCGAATACGATAAAACATGTGATTTATTAAAGTCCATTTTATGTAACTTAGGCTAACTGGGACGTGGTATCTACGGGTTATCGTCATTTTTTACCCAGGAAGGGACTAATGATTTTATTAGAGTTCTTCACTAAATAAATTTCTATTTAGCCCAGGGGGAAATCGAACCCACTTCTCTAAGTTTGACAAGTGAGAGTAAGCCCAACGCCGTAACCTAATTTTAATTTAGGATTAGTTTTAAAACATTTCTTACAAATATGGTTATCCTTTTTCTTGTCACTCTTTCAATGCGGAAAAAAAATTCTGGATTATAGAAGGTTGAAATTATATTTAAATTCATAAAAATAACACAGATATGTTATTATTCGAAAACATTTCAATGCAATATATAAGTCAAAACATAGATGATTTATAAATAATCCAACACCAATGTAAATTGGACCAGTTCCTCCTGGCAACTCAATAATCGATATTTGAACTCAGCCAATACTCTTATGAAAAACCATCAACTTCAGAAATGTAATGGTTCATACCAGTTGAACAAAGTTATATTATTTATGATGTTTTATAATTATATATTTACATAATAATAATAATTGTTCTTTGTATATTTCTTCATTGGGTTTCAATCTAACTAAAAAAGAGAGGATACACTAAAGAGAAATAGGCCTACGTTTTGAGTAGAAACTAGTCGTAAGTTTCTCCGATTTGCGATGAACTCAATTTGAAAACCTTTGCCTGTTTAGGCGTTGAGCCCAGAGTCTCAACATTTTCAAACGAAAACTAAATGCAAAACTCTCGAAAAAATACTAAACTTCTAAATGTGACTAACACAACAGATCTCAATTGCCTCATAAGTAATAATGATAAAAGATACAATGGATTTTTAAGTTTATACGCATGTGTGTGTGTATGTGAAATGAAAGACATCCTTTCATTATTTTAATTTTGATCGCACTTTGGTTAGATGTTTTTTTTCATTTAAATTTTTATACAATATAATAGGCAGGGCAAAATATGTCTCTAGATAATATCTTTTTTTAACCCAAACATGTTTTCGGCAAACCCTGCTGCCATCATCAGCATTTTAGAAGAAATCAATCGGTACTGGGGGCCGAGGGCTACTAAAAAATAAATAAATTACTCTAAATAACATAATAAACAAACATTGCCATAAGCATATTTGCAGTTTCATTCGATTTAGTTTAGTCGTTAATGTATCATCAATTGTTGACTTGATCTATACATTTTGATCGTTTGTATATCGTTATTCGACAAGGACCTATATGACCAAGAAACTCTAAAAAAAAAACACATTAAATTCGTTTATATTTTGTCAAACCACAAACAAGAAACAAAATTACATTAAACTTGTTTGAAAACTCTTAAAAACATTTGAAACAAAAAATTATCCTGAACATTTGTGATATGTATGTAGGCTATATATATATATATATATATATATATATATATATATATATATATATACACACACACACGGGTGAGTTTGGGGGTGAGGGTGAATGTACAGTGGGGGGAAAAAGTTACACACCAGGTTTTTTTTTTTTAATAAATTATGAATTTAGATAATAAATAAAAATTGTATAATGTAATAAATAAGAAGTATATTTAAAACGGAATTAATACATATATAATTCAAATGAAAAACTTTTTGCTTAGTAAAATAAAACTTAAATCTTACATAAATTCCGTGGAAAAAAGTATTTGCACACCACACATTTTCTTCATTTTTTAAAATTTAATATTTTGTATGTACTCTGTTAGCGTTAATTGCCGCTTGTAAACATCTAGGCGTTGAGTTTACAAGGTTTTAAATTAAATCTGGATTGATTTGTGCCCATTCTTGTAAAGGATTCTTGGGGTGGTGACTACCAGTTATGTGGTGTTTTGAAATATTTTGATTTAACGCAGGGCATAAATTTTCAATTATATTCAAGACTGGTGACTGTGAAGAGGTGTGCAGTTGTTGACGAACATTAAATATTAACCATTCTATAGTTTCTTTTCCTCTAAGTATCGGATCATTGTCCATCTAGAATATTAACTGATACCGGATTCCCAATTTAGCTGCTAAGAGGTAGCCCTGCAAAATTCTCATATAACCTTGAGCATTTAAAATACCTTCAATAGGTACAATATTTCCATCTCCATTATAAGCTATGCATCCCCAAACCATTGTATCGTCACCCCCGTGTTTCACAGTAACAGCAACGTTTTGCTTTTTCAGTTCCTCATTTATCCCAGGCCAAATAAGCTTTGGTCCAATCAGATCCAAACAAATTAAACTTACTCTTACCAGAGAACAGCACATTTCCCTAAAAACTGATGGGCTTGTTAATTTATTCTCTAGCAAAAGAAAGTCTTTTCAGATGGATTTTTAAGAGCTTCAATTTTTATTTTGCTCTCCATTCTTTCAATTAGTACCTTAGGATGACCTTTATACCAACTATTTGCAGTTTAACCTCATTCTGTGTATCTCTTAAATACCTATCTTACTTTAGAAAAATGAAGTACCAAGAAATCAGATATTTTACTATACGATTTTTGTTGGTTGCGAAATGAAATCACTTTTTCGGGAGAGGACTCAGTTCACTTGTTTTTGGCATTTAAAAATATGTAGATCTTACATGATTGAAATATTTTATAATACTGACAAAAAAGAACAGAATTATACTGTAGGAAGTAAAAAACAACAAGTAAACAAATGGACCTTTGTACTTATGCGCAAAGATAGAAAGTGTGCAAATACTTTTTTCCTGGTGTTTATCTTATTTTAAAATATTTTTTTATATTATGATCAAGGCTTTCAATTGAATGTTTACTGTTATTTAACAAGTTTTAGTTGTACTTATTATTTGGTAAACTCAAAGGAATTGTTTTCAATTTATTATTTAAAGAAAAAACGGAGTGTGCAAATACTTTTCCTCCACTGTATATGTGTGTGTGTGTGTGTGTGTGTGTGTTTGTGTGTGTGTGTGTGTGTGTGTGTGTGTGTGTGTGTGTGTGTGTGTGTGTGTGTGTGTGTGTGTGTGTGTGTGTGTGTGTGTGTGTGTGTGTGTGAGAGAGAGAGAGAGAGAGAGAGAGAGAGAGAGAGAGAGAGAGAGAGAGTAAAGGGGGAGGGAAAGCAAAGAGGAGGCGACATTAATGGGAAGTGAGGAGAGAGGATGGAACAATTTACTTAAGCTTATTTACTCCGCTTTCAGGAGTGTAACATTAGCTTAACAGGAGGTTCGGGAAAACATTTTGATGGAACACATCAAACAAAAAAGGGGTAGAGGAAGCGGCATAGGTCACAAAAAGAAAGGCTAAAACGTAAAAAAAAAATAAGTAAAAAAAAAGTAAAAAGGATTGGAATAGTTATAAAAGAAAATGGGCTCGCGGGAGGGGAGGTGTATTTGTAAAATAGCTTTAAGAGCCGTGAGTGCGGAACTAATCTTGATTTATGCACGGAATTGAGATAGGAATTCGGCGATAAATAAAGGATGGCTTAAAGCGGAAAAGCGGGGATGTGGGGATTCGTCGATGGGAGGTCGATAGCGAAAAAAACGAATGAAAAAAACTACAACCCACTTAATTTACAAGCCATAGTCGCCTATACTCTTTTAAATAATGGGTCATCAGAAATGATTAAGTAAACTTATTTAGGTGGAGTATTTCACAGCGTTAGTAGTCATTACAATTAATACATAGAGAAATTAATTCATTTTCTAGGTAAACTACAATGAAATGCGGTTCTTACATTCT
This sequence comes from Riptortus pedestris, assembly GCA_019009955.1. Lineage (NCBI taxonomy): Eukaryota > Metazoa > Arthropoda > Insecta > Hemiptera > Alydidae > Riptortus > Riptortus pedestris. The sequence goes on along the minus strand of CM032229.1, from coordinate 147,931,253 downwards.
AATTATGTAAAATAAAATAGAAAGTGCGGCGACACAGAAATTATTATTGAAGAAATATTCTTCTAATATAATTATAGGGGGCTCAGGTTAGCCACGCGAGTTAAAGCGTTGACACCTTTATCTCACATGGTAAACCTAGAGTGGCGAGTTCTTGCCTGGGCAAAGGAAATTATTTAGTGACGAAATTCATTAAATAACATCCTAAAATCCCACCCTGGCTAGAAAGGATGGTAACCTGTAGATAACCCGTCCCAATTAGCCTTAGTTGCAAAAAGTGGACGTTAATAAATAATAATAATAATATAATTATAGTAATTAATTAGGATAAATAGTCATTTTGTATCAGGAATATAGATTAGATTTTCCAAACAGATGTAAAGTATTCACAGTGATATTTTCGGTCAAAACTTATGTAACTGCAAAAATATTGGTGATGCATGGATTCGATACTTAAATGGATAAAATGTCCTAACCAACTTCAGAGTGGAATACAAAAAATGCCCTTCACGCAGGGGCTGCGTAAACTAAGCAGATTTCCCACGTAAACTTATACTAGCTTTCGGCGGGAACCATAGCTCGTCCGTTACACTTTATACAAATGCAAATATCTCGGTTAATATTCAAGACAGAGAATAAATGTATGTATCAATATTTATAGTAAAATTAGTTTACAATAATATTGGTTCTATACAATTTTTCGATCCGACGTATAGTAACGGAGATATTTCGAATTTTTGAAATTCTCCCTCCCACTGGTCCGATTTCAGCCGTTAACGAACTTGATCTTCCTTTTTACATAAAACGATTAAATACCGAGTTTGGTGACGATTAAACAAAAATTGCGACCGCTAGAGTGTTAACAGACATATATATATATATATATATATATATATATATATATATATATATATATATATATATATATAGTTTTGAACGGACCTCATTTCCTTCATCAACTGGGTAGGATCAATGGACATTTGAAGAAATTATTCGAAAATCGCGTCATGAGTACGACCGCAAAAGCTGATTTCCCCTAAGGGAAATCTGCTAAAACAGCAAGAGCTCTCTTAAAAACATAGTACGTCTAAGATCAGATGTGAAATCAACTAATACCTACAACGAACAGCCGCTTTCATCTGAGAGAGGTAAAATGGGTTGTCCAAAAATATTATGAGGAACCAGTAGAGAGAGCTCGGTGCCTCTATTCCCAAACGCTGCTTTTCCTTCTCGCTTCTATTTTTCTTCTTTATTAGTTTTTTTATAAGGGTCGCTGCAGCTACACCAGTGTGTGTTCCTTCACTTTTTTTTTACTTTTTTTTTAAATTAATTTGACTATTTGGTTTTTACTATTTATCCTGTTTTATACTTTTTAACTGTAAATATTCACTTTTTATTATTTATTTATTTTGACTATTTGGTTTTCACTATTTCTCCTTTTTTATACTTTTTAACTGTAAATAATCACTTTTTATTATTTATTTATTTTTTCTATTTATTAAAATTGTTTGTATGTATTTTACTGGTAAGCTTTTATTTTTAATCTTAATTCTAATTTTATAATATTTTTCTTCATATATATTCACTGGGCCACTAATTGGTATTCTTAAGTTTATATTCATGTTCTAACTATTGACATTCAATATGTACATACATTTATTATTTTTTTTAATTTAATGACGTCTTATACGACGTTTTTAATGGTTAATGTTTGCCAGTAGGGCACTGATGATGCATTGTATGCTCTGAATGCGCTCTGTCGCCTAGACTAAACTTCTGTGAAGGAACGAGGCCTTTCTTTTCTTACCTGTGTTATTTAGAGTAATTTATTTATTTTTAGTAGACCTCGGCCCCCGTTCGAACTCTTCTAAAGTGCTGACTATAGCAGCAGGGTTTGCCGAAAACAAGTTTGGGTTAAAAAAAGATATTACCTAGTGACATCTTTTGCCCTGCCTATTCTATTGTATAGAAAATTAAATGAGAAAAAATGTAAACAAAGTATGATCAAAGTTAAAATAATGAAAGGATGTCTTACATTTCTTACACTTAAAGGATTAATTCAATACTTCCTTGGGCCCACCCTGGCTATAATAGGGTGGTAACCTGTAGATAACCCGTCCCAATTAGCCATAGTAGCATAAATCGAACGTGAATCAAACCAAACAAACCATAATTTAGTACTACTAAAAAACAAAACTTTTTACATAAACCAGTGAAATAATTAAAAAATAATCTATAACAAAGCAGGACCTCGTTTGAAGTTGACTCAAGTTTAAAACTAATAAATCTATCACAGAATAAAAGAGGAAGACTGTTATTTAACAAAATATACTAAAAGCAGACTAATACAATAATATTTTTCTCATTCTTATTATAACTTGTCCATAACTTATAGTTAAAAGGTCTGAAAGAGAAGTTTGGCAAACTCAGAGATGTTATCGAGCAGAGTTTCGGGGAGACGAGTAGCAAAGTTTGGTTCGCGTCTCTTTTCAAACTTTCTAACGCAAAACAACAAGATTCTACCAGAAGAATAATAAAATCCTTTGAAAGAGAAAATTACTTTTAATGTACGTCATCGCCAAATGACAACGTATTTCTGCTTACTACAGTATGCTCTAGGGAGGAGTGGATCTTTGATCTAGTAGGCAAGGTCGCAATACAGAAATCAGTTTTAAACCCAGGGATAGATAGCTAGCTAATTATTTAGCTGTGCGTCTACCAAGAAGTTTCACGTTTTCTGATGCCACTCACCACTGTCAGGCAATTGAATGGCCACATAAATAAAGTATGAAATTTTTTTTTCTATCCTGATAACCCGCTCCCAATATGTTATAAACGTGGCGGATTATTTAATTTGTGGTGTCATTAATATTGTAGTAAATGAGTGCTATTTATTAATTTTCTATGTAGCCTTGCAATTGATAAGATCTGTAATTTGGCTATATAATTGCTGGTTTAAGCACAGGAAACATATTTCTGCCCTAAAAAGGGTAATTATCACAAACCGTTGTAAAACACAGGGACCACTGACTGTTACCTGTGACGTGGGTACAATATATAACTTTTTAAGATATAAGAGAATTTTTATTTCTGTTACAAATTATGGTCAACACTGACACACAAAACACTAAAATAAAACTATTTGCTTTTTGTTTAATCTCATTTTACCAAAGCAGTAATTAATTTACATTTTTTTGGGTATAAATTCCTAAGCAAACTTATTACCTCGAATATACAATTTTAAACAAAGAATTTAGGAGAAATTAGTCAACTAATGAAAGAATAATTCGTATGGTAATGTGCATGAAGGCTGAAATAATGGAAACAAAGGTTGCAAATGAGACAATATTTGAAATACCTGCATGAGTACAAACTGTAAAAGTGAACTTTTATCACCCTAAAGTGGAAAATTTAATAAAATGATTTACTCTTATCCTGAATGTACATTTTTGCCATGTGACAGAACATTTGAACCTGAGAAATTAAAGAAATAAAAGGCCTATGTCTGCATTCTGAATGAGTCGAATTTTGTAGTCACGAAAGCTTTAGAGAAATGTTTATAGTAACTCAAGATCTAATTAAGGATTGAATAATCCATTAGGCGCCATTTTTCGCAAATGAAAAAAAATACCAAGAATTTAAAAATTATTAAAAGAATTATTTTTAAATTTCTCGCTTTAATGTTTTTGTATTTGAAAAAATTCACAAATTTAACTAAAAAAACTGTCAGAGTAAGAGCTGGTTTCACTCAGAGGATGGTTTCAGTTAATAACTCACTAAAGACTGAATTCATATTTATTGTTATAATATAAAATGTGATAATATATTTGCAAGATTGCAGGGCTGAATTGAAGTTTACTCATAAGTAAAACAGGATTCTTAAAATAGTTTTCCTTAATTTTATTACAAAAATAATGTATTGGTTTTATACACATCAGTCAGGTCATCTATCCAGCTGTCCGTCCTTACCTCATCCGGTGTATAAATTACAATTTTTTTGGGTAGTCCGTCGGTTTCCATTCTTTCAACGGGCGCAGTCTGTACACCTTTGTTATACGGATATCTGCAGATGGATACAAATACATTTGCTTCTGAATCATAATCCGTAATGCTATTTTTCTGATTTGTTTAGGATCACAAGATTCTTCCTGTGTACCTTGGTGGCCATTTTGACTCTTATGCTTTCCTGGAGATACGAGAAAACACGTGAACTCCACCAAAATTAGCCTAATGGAGCTATGAATCTAAATAACTGAAGAGGATAAATATTCTAAGAAAGTTTCAACAAGTAAAAGCCATTGGAAAATGATTTTCTTTCTAATAGCCCGCTGATTATTGCTAGCGATCTCTAATTGTGTTCATCAAATAAGTCACACAGTTGTGGCCGGAACGACCAATCCCATCAGACTAAATCCATCCCCATCTACCATCCATCCATGCCTACTGCTACTTTGTGCAAAGTACTACGTTGTGTGTTGTACAAACGTAGCCTGGAGGAATATTGGCAGCACAGAACTCAAGAAATACACGATCTTCAGGATACGCAAACGTCTTAGTGCCAGAAGAACGGTCTTATTGAACTCCCAACGTCTTAGGTTATGTGATCCATCACCATATTGAAAAGAGTCGATGACAGTAGGTCCCTTGCCAAACACCTCCAACAACACTCCAAAATATATGCCAACCGTTGAAATATGGGCGGTAAACCCAGCACAGACAGCCTTGATGTACTCCCAAAACTACCATAGGCCTTCTACACTATCAGGATTTGGAAAACATTGGCATAGCCCTACCAAATGCTCAAACCGTTAAGGATTCCTTGGACTACGGAAAGCTCTCTGACCTCGAGTGGAAATTCTCTAATCACCCTGACGCGTTTATTGTTATATAGAAGGAAACGGGAAGACTCTGTACATCCTTTGACCTTCCTCCTTTCCTTGTTTGTTCCCTTCGAAATCAGAATTTATTATATAATGTTTTATTCTCGGATGCTAGGAACTCATTCCGTTTCTCGGGAACGGTATAACTACAGAGACATAACTCTATTTCACCAATTTTGCAGTCGGCAAACGACTCCCTTAGGAAGCCGGTTGAACCGGCAGAATTTGTTGCTCATTGAGACAATCACTTTGACTATATATAGTTGGCTTTTAAAATAAACAAATACACCGAATGCCTCGACAATCAGACAATGCAAAATGCAACGTTGGTTAACCATTAACAATGACAGACATTCTCGCTGGCCGTAGCCTGTTAAGCAGATACTGGATAACTGATTTCCTGTAGCATTGTATTTTATTACAATCGAGTAACGCTTTGGAAGGATTCGTGGCAATAAGCAGTTGATTACTGGGAATGAGGCTCTCTATCGGCTGATAGAGGTTGTGGGGTAGCTGATAGAAATGTAGCCGGGTCCGGCCGATAAGAGTGGGAACTGCCTCTAGTTGCCAACCAGCCAAGTTTTGCTGCTGCCCTGGTTAATGCTCCGTGCACCTATAGATAACTACACCCGCTCGAAACATAAATCTCCCCTTTACATACACACATTACACCATACACTCCAACAGTTCTTTCACTCACTTCATAACAAACTTTGTCTTACTTGGCACAATGGATTAAATTAGCTAAAAAAATTTGTTTTTTATAAACGCTACACAAAGATAGCTTAAACTTACTGGGGATTTTTCATGTACATGCTTACCATTCAGTCTTCGTTCGTATTATAATCAAACGAAATAAATGCTATCGCGAAACAGTGACAATGTTAGGTTGGGCACTATTTGAAATGCAGATTCAGTAATGGAATGCTACAAGGAAGACGTCTGACGGTTATCTATGCCACCAATCCTCTTTCACCAGCTAAAAAGAGGCCTCTGCTTGTGCATAAAGCAGCTTTATAAATTAGTTGGCTGAGAAAATCAGGCGAATAGGAGGGGATTTAATATGTAAATTACCACTAGGCTGAAAATTAAAACATACTTCTATCATGGGTATTCAATACCAAATTATTCGTTTCAGAATAAAGTCTTGAAACAGCTTAGAGTTCTTAGGTTGACGTGATTAGCGACGACTTCATATATATATATATATATATATCATATTTATTTTTAGCTGGTGGTGAGGGTGATGAATGGTTAATCACAAAACTATATATGGCTCCTCACAATTTTATTTCTTTTAAACGCTGAGCGCTTTCGGGGACTAAATCCCCATCCTCAGAGCGTCAGAGCGTAGGGCGATCCTATAGGCTTGCTACCAGGCTAAACCCTGCCGATGCACTCTCAGAGTGCATCGGCAGGGTTTAGCCTGGTAGCAAGCCTATAGGATCGCCCTACGCTCTGACGCTCTGAGGATGGGGATTTAGTCCCCGAAAGCGCTCAGCGTTTAAAAGAAATAAAATTGTGAGGAGCCATATATAGTTTTGTGATTAACCATATATATATATATATATATATATATATATATATATATATATATATATATAGTATATAAGATTCAAATCACACAATGTCACCAATGAAGTTATGTATTAATTGGTCAAAGATTATATTGTTTATGACTCGTTAAGCATCTGAGCAATATTTTCTAATATTGATGTTGACTGTCATCAGGGATGATGAATATTTTTTCTTCACAAATTTTTTTCATTCTTTCTTCTTGAACTATTTCAGTCAGAAATGCTCAATTATCGTCCAAAGACATTTGCCTGGCAATTAAATAGCCATACCAGTGGACTTTTTCGTAATCTAGTAGTGATTGAATGACTCGTCAGAATCATAATTTCAGTCCCACTTCGGGGACGAAAATTTAAGAAAAATTACTAAACTAATATAATTAAAATATTTTCAGTACGATAATGTAAGAATATTACTTGAGGAAATCAGTTTTAGTTTCAAGCGTAAACAATATAAAGCTTTGACCGAATATCATTAAAAACCTCTTTGTTTTCAGTTAAGCAGTTAACATGCGCAGACAGGACCATTTTGATATATTGAATAAAAGCATTGAGAGTAGGCAGAACATATTTCACAATACAATTTATTGTCGACAAACACTAGCTAGGCTGCTTTAAAACTGGCCCCTCTACATAGAACAAAGTAATATGAATGAATATACGAAAGTAAAGGATGGAAACATGATAATAGAAAAAGAGACATATTTGATACCTAGCAACTGTCATCAATGAGGCATTTGAACGTATACTTGAAACTGGCAGAGAAATGGCAGAAGGATGTCTGCAATTTAGACGTGCAATAATCTTCCAACCAATGGGCATATTAAATTTTATGTTAAACAATTTTTTTTTATAATTTTTTTTTACATGAAGGTTTTTTTCTACATCTTTATATGATTGAAAGCTGCATAAAAGACTACAAAAGCGATTAGAAGAAATATAATATATACAATCAGTTGTAGTCAAAGAAACTGAAACAAAATATTTCTGAATAAAGTAGGAGAATGTAGAAGTGTAATCAAAGCTAATGAGAAAGAAAAGTGATCCCTATGGAGGGCATGGGAAGCGGAAAGCAAAGTAAGCCATTTACTAAAAACTTCGGAACATCACATGAATTTCTGTGGATATAACAATATGAAAGGAATAGCTTTCAGTATAATGCAGAGGTTGCGATATAAAATGTTTTGGATATTGATGCTGTTGATCTTTTGTGCACTAATTACTCCACATCCTGGTCTTTTGATATTTTGTATTTTCTAAAAGCACAGATTACTTAAGTCATGGCCAAGATTCACAATAACATAACCAATGATCACACATTATTTTACTAACTACTAGCTGTACCCTACGCGCGTTGCTACGCCAACAACTAGAATACTAAATTACCATAAAGATGTATATAATAATAAGTTACTGTAAATATCAAATTAAACAACTTTTTTCATGTGCACGTTCGCCAAAAAAACAATAGGAAACAAAATATGACAATTTTTCATTTTATGCCTCCCTAACAAGGTTGGTTCTTAAGAATGTTAATATCGCTTATAGTCAAAAATACGGAGTTTCGTTGATTTAGATTTTCTGTCCTGTCCTATAACATTGTTGACCATTTTTATAGTTTTTCGTCATTTATATTTCACTAAACGGCGATAGTGCATATTACAAACGTTACTTTAAATAACAAAACAAACAACTTTTGTTATGTGCATGTTTGCCAAAAAATGAATAGATTACGAAATATTGCTATTTTTTAATTTCAGACCTCTCTTACATCCCCCACTCCTGTTCGTACCTCGAAATTTTAATGTAGCTTATAACCAGGGAGGTGTTAATACCAAATCATTTACGGAGTTTCGTTTAGATCGGTTGAGTCAATTGTGCCATATAAAATTGACTCCCACTATTGTTTTTAGCGTATAACTCATTTATACTTCGGTACGACAAAAGAGTTTATTACAAAAGTTACTCTAAATAACAAAATAAACAGTTTTTGTTATGTGAATATTTGCCGAAAAACCAATAGGAGACGAAATATCGCAATTTTTAATTTCAGGTCTTCCTTATAACCCCCACTCCTATTCGTCTCAGAGAATATTAATATAGCCAGAAACCTAACCTGTTTTAGTAGTAATATACATACCAAGTTTCATAAAATTGGGTACAGCCGTTTACGAGTCTATAAAGGACATACATACAAACATTCATCTTTATATATAAGATAAGATATAGATTATCACGATAGGAGCTTTTGGCTAAATTCCAAATATTTCCATTATTGCTACAGTAATTGCGAATTCCTCTCTCGCATATCTGTGCTACTAATGCGTAGGAATACTTTTTGGCTTTAATTTAAATTTTACTGAAGGTAAAAAAAAGCGGAGCATAAGGCTTGCGAGAATAATTCTGAAGTGGGGTCCTGTGAAAATATAGCTGTAGGTGGAAAGGTATTTTATCCTCTATTGTTATTTGGTGTGCAGAATATTCCAGGTCAGATTAGAATCCGGTGTGGAACTTGGTCATAATGCTTGGAACCCGAGGGCTTAAATTAATTTTTCCCAGCCTTTCTCTTGCTTCAACCAACTCTTTTCCCTTTATGAATGCATGTTGGTGGGATAAAAATATTTCTTTCAAATTGAAACCTTTAAATTGTAACATTTCCAGATATGAATTTCTACGTGTAAAATTCTTAGATATTATTAAATTCATTTATTTTTACTAAATTATTATTTGGAATATCAACAATTTCAGGAGGATTTTATCAGAAAAATGTAAAATTAATTTTTGTTTTAATTCATTATTTGAGGGTGTAATAAATAAGATTTGCCACTTCTTTTGGATTTTTATATTTCATACATATAATGCTGAATGATGATGTTATTATTATTTTTTTTTGCAAGGCTATACTTTGCACAATATTTATACATTTCCCTGTGAGAAGAAAGAAAAGAAGTCTCCCCCTTCTCTACACTCAGTTTTCCCAACCAACCTCCCATTCATTTAAGATCTCGTTTCAGCTTACATTAAATTATGTTAACAATTCTTATTAAATTTTCTTCACAATTCATGCCGTATAGGTTCAATAAAGTTTCCTGTTTGAATTAAATTAAGCATATTAAAGTACATACACACATTTAAGGGGAAATTGACATTTCTGGGTCATTAATGTTTGGGAGAGGGGGAGCAATATAAATCGCTATTCGCTCAACAGAATAATGGCTTTAAAAATTAATATGGGTCTGACAAGTTCAATGAAAGTGACATAATCTATCGAAGTACTTTAATAAATTCATACATGAGCAAAAATTGGTGACTATGAAAATGTCTGTCCAAATTACTTGCTTTGCATATTGTTATACACTATGTATGAAACAAAAGTAACTGTTGTTATGTGCATGTTCGCCAAAAACCAATAGAAGACAAGTTTATGATTTTTCATTTCATGTTTCCATTATAACCCCCAATCCTGATTGTTCCTAAAAATGTTAATATAAACTATAATCAAGCAGGAGTTAATGCCAAACCATATGCGGAGTTTCGTAGAGTTTGGGTTTATCTCGTGCCCTTTTAAATTGTTGACTCCGGCTATAGTTTTTTGCGCCTATTTGTTTATTCTTAAGTATACGAAAAAGTGTATTAACAAAAGTCGCTTTAAATAACAAAATGAACAGCATTTGCTATGTGCATCTTTGCCGAAACACCAATAGGAAACGAAATATCGCAAGTTTTCATTTCAGGTCACCCTTATAACACACACTCCTATACGCCTCTGAGAAATTTCTGGTAACATTTATAGGAATTGCATTCGCAATAAGACTGGTGATATACAATTTTCCGTTTCGATTCATAACAACTGAGATATTACGACTTTTTGGCTTTCCTCCCCTCTAACCCTCCCCTCCCTTCTCACCACCACCTAGGCCGAATTCAGCCATATAATCTTTAGATTTCCATGAATCGGTTAAATATCGAGGAGGGATGTTCAGAATTAACATATAGTTTAGAATGCAAAAAGCTGGAAACTAAAAAAAATGCAAACACATCGATAAATATTTAAACCCGTTTCCCACTGGTCCAATTTTAGCCATTAATTAACTTGGTCTTCAGTTTTACATAAAAAGTATAAATATCAAGATTGGTACACAGTTAAACGAAAATTGCGACAGCTAGAGTGTTTAAAGAGAAATATATGGATATCATTATAATTTTTTAACTGGCCTCATTTTTGTAATCCATCATTTTCGTATATATGTCATAATTAACTACTATCTGTGCAAATAATTATTTATAAGAAGGTTTTGGGTAAAATTATGTATTTTACCACCACGAGCACAAGTGCTATCAAACTAAAATATCATCTTACTAGGTATTATTATTTTGGTAGAAAATACTTGAAAGCCACGTCATGAAGAAAATATCGAAAGGAAATCCCCTTTAATCGGAATAAAACAGAGAATATATGAGGTGCCATGTAATTTTCAAGTTTTGTGCCTTTTCTGTTTGAGTATTGTACATATGAGCAACAAAATCCTTTAAGCCAATCTAAAGTGTATTTGAATCTGCTGAAATACATGAAAAAAGTCCCCCAAAAAATCATTAGAATCTCATGTTCCAACAGAAGAACTCATCCACTTCAAAAATTATAAAGACCTAAACACCTTTTGAAAGTATTTGGCTACACCTCAATTCACAGTATGTGTCAGGTTGCTTGTAATTTGGAAATGTATGAAGTAAATTGTAGGTTACCATTGAGAAGTGGTGGAACCAGTAACCAACAAAACACTGAAGATGTTAAATCAATTGGAAAACGGTGAGAAAATGCAAGGAATGACTGTCAATTCAATTTAAAATAAAGTAGCAGATATTTGATAAACTAAAAAGCCCAGACTTCAAAAAAATAAATTGTTTACCAAAAGAGCACTGAAATTAAATTGGTTCGAATAAAATTGAACGATAGCATCTTTTGAAAATGTGCTTTGTAGAGGGAAGTGTGTGGTGGATTTTCACTGAATATAGCCTATCTTGAGATATTTTGCTTTCAGGTTCCTCTTGGCCAATATCGCTCTGTAAACACTCTTACCCACCCTTAACTGAATGTATTTGCGTTGAATAAGAGCGGGCTGTGTATAATTCCCATAGCTATTGGCAGATACTCTCTCATAGCTTCAGCCGGATAAAAGCCATCTCATCCCATCTCTTTTTCCACTCAATAGAAATGAAACCAACGTTACTTTTATAAGCCCAAACCCTTTATATTCAAAATTAGAAAGGGGATGATTATACATGTATATAAGTGAAAGATCAAGCCTGGAAAAATATTAATATAAAAAAAAATCCATTTAAAACTAAAATTTTATATTACTCTTATTTAATTAATTCAAGCCATTTAAATAACGTAGCCTTCCATAATCATAATATGAATGAACGTAAAAAGTCCCCCAATTTTATTGTATGAATAAAATGTATAAAAATAATAAAAGTCCGTCACGCAGGGTCTGCGCTAACTAAGCAGATTTCCTACGAGCGCCACGTGTTTGCATTTATCTCAAAATTTAAAAATTCAATGAGAACAATATTTGGTATTTAAGCTTCAAATAAAGTGCTTCATAACATAATAGAATATTGTTAATATGAGATGAGCAGGAGTGGGGCTTTACTGAAGAACGAAAACTAAAAAATGAAAATATCTCAGTTAACTCTATATCTCATAACAACATTTATAGAACATTAAATTTGCAATAAGATTGGTTCTATACAATTTTCGAAATTCTTTCCCTCTAAACTCCCCCCTCCCCCTAGTCCGATTTCAGCAGTTAACGAACATGATCTTTTTGTATTAAACGCTTATATATAAAATTTGGTAACGATAAGACAAAGTTGCGACCGCTAGAGCTGTAACAGATATATATATATATATATATATATATATATATATATATATATATATATATATAAAATTGTAACCTCTGTCTGTACATTGATTTTTTTCTCGAAATTTCACGATAACTTTTCGTTTCACATGTCATAGACACCACAACTGCATTTTGTTTCTTTGGTGTGTGTTTGTTTGTTTATTTGTTACCTATTCACGCATAAACGGCTGAACCGAATTTTATGAAACTTGGTATGTATATGACTACTAACCCAACTTAGACTTTACGCTATATAAATATCCTCGGAGACAAAAAGGAGTGGGGGTTATGAGGGAAGCCAGAAATTAAAAATAGCGATATTTCGTTTCCTATTGGTTTTTCAGCAAATATGAACATAACAAAAGTTGTTTATTTTGTTATTTAGGTTAACTTTTGTTATATACACTTTTTTCGTATACCGAATTATAAACGAGATATAAGCTAAAACCTATAGCGGAGGTGAACAATTTTATTTGGGACAAAAGACCCAACCGAGTTAAATAAAACTCGGTATCTGTACTAGCACTAACACTTTCATTATAACAAGCCATACCAACATCTCTAGGGACGGGCAGGAGTGGGGGTTATAAGGGAAGCCAGAAATTAAAAATAACGATATTTCGTTTTATTGGTTTTTCGGCAAATATGAAGATAACAAAAGTTGTTTATTTTGTTATTTAGAGTAACTATTGTGATATTCATTTTTGTCAATTAGCATTAATTCTTCCATGATTATAAGCTATACTAAAATTTATAGGTTAGAACGGGAGTGGGGGTTATAAAGGAGGCCTGAAATAAAAATTCGCGATATTTCATTGTCTATTTGTTTTTCGACAAACATGCACATAACAAAAGTTGTTTACTTTGTTATTTAGATTAACTTTTGTTTTATACGTTTCTCCAGGAACAATGTGTGGAGCAAGTAATTTGCGTAGAAATATTGATATGCTCAACAATTCATTCCAATTTGAACTATGAGGTACCTGACCTGGAAAAATTAATTCAAATCTACATTAATATTTTATCCTTAATAACTGGAATCTAAGCATAATGCACAGGAGACGGGAAATATGACGATATGGAGAACAGTGAAGTCTTACATAAAAAATTAATTTTATTATTAACAAATGCCAACGGGTATAAACTCTGAACACTGGGACGGGTAAATGCCAAAATAGTGTGCAAAGTAAAGCCTCGCCAAAAAAATACCATCACCATTCAGCCTCAAATCAATTCCCGGAGCTAGTATATATATGTCACATACATCAGTTTTGAACGGACCTAATTTTCGTCATCTCCTAGGTAGGATCGATGGACATTTGTAGAAAAATTTCGAAAATCGCGTCATGAGTACGACCTCAATAGCCAATAAAAAAACAGCCAGATGGGAAATAAATAAATAATGCCCCTAAGGGCACTGGTTGATAATAGAGCGACCATTGACAGTATGATTTGGCTCCTACATTTAACAGGACTCTCCAGCTTTTTTTTTTTAATGCTAATAATAGTTTTAAGTTTTATTATTATTTTAATAGTTGTAGTTTTGATGTTTATTTAATCGTTTAATTTTAATGTTTATTCAATAGTTTAATAGTAATGTTTATTTAATAGCTTTAATTTTAATGTTTATTTAATAGTTCTTTTTGATAATAGCATAACTACAATGTTTATTTTAATAGTTTTAGCCTATTTTTAGCATTGTTTTTAGTATTTATTTAAATAGTTAGTCTGATAATTTAATTAAATTTTAATTGTTGTATTGTATGCTTTTGGTAACGGTGTGTAGGTTTCAGGGCACACGGTCAAGAACCCCCTTTCAAAAAAAAAAAAAAAAAAACGAAAACGGGGGAGGGGGTTGACACAGGAAAAGAAAGTAAATAATGAAGCTTAAACAAAAGGGAAAAAAACAAAAAAGGGAAAAAAAATGGCTTAGTGTGTACGTGTCTGCGATTTCCAATGGTCGGGGAACCCAAATTACGGTTCTACGAGCACTGGCCAATGATGACCGTGATGTTTTTTTTGTCCAAAACCCAACAAACAAACAAACTAATGTACCTAAGAAAAATCAGGTTTTCCAAAATGTATCTCGGTATTTATCCGTTTATTCCAACACCAAAGATCTTATTCTTTAATGAGTGAAATCGGACCAGGACGAGCGGGATTTTAGCGGGAAGGGGATTTGAATAAACAAAATAAGTCAGTTACTGAAAACTTTTATAGAACCCATACTGTTAAAAAAGTCCGTCACGCAGGGGCTGCGTAAACTAAGCAGATTTCCCACGTGAAGTTTTACAATAGAGAAATCTGCCTAATAACAACTGTAGTAGTAAGAAACCTCTAAACCTATAACATTATTTAGGTCGTAATAACCCAGTAGTTTCTAGCCCCAAAAAACATTTAACCTAACCTCTAAACCTATTCACGAGGGACGAATAGTTATGGAAACGGCCACCAGAGCTCTCGGCGGAAAGTCCGAACATAGCCTACTGGTGACCACACGCAGAATACAAATGCAAATATCTCAGTTAATATTCACGATAGAGAAAAAATGTATATAACAATATTTATAGTAAATTTAATTTGCAATAAGATTGATTTTGTACAATTTTTCGGTCCGACGTATAGTAAAGGAGATATTTCGAATTTTCGAAAATCCTCCCCTCTAAACCCCCCCTCCCACTGGTCCGATTTCAGCCATTAACAAACTTGATCTTTCTTTTTACATAAAACGAATAAATATCGAGTTTGGTAACGATTAAACAAAAATTGCGACCGCTAGAGCGGTAACAGACAAATATATATATACACACACACACAGTTTTGAACGGACCTCATTTTCGTCATTTCCTGCGTAGGATCGAGGGACATTTGAAGAAAAATTTCGAAAATTCCGTCATCAGGTTGTACTCTCAATAGCTGATTTCCCTTAAGGGAAATCTGCTAAAAATGAATGCTCAACAATTATTATTTACGTCTTCGTAACTCTATTATTAACCGAATTATTTGTAGGTACATTTTTCCCAGGCCTCAGTTACCCCACACTTCTACTAATGTGATTTTTACTTATAGTGAGTGCGTCACTGAAGATATTGTTATGTTTTTATTACAAAACCAGTAATAAACGTTGTTTATAAGAATTCTTTTGGATTGCAAAATTAAACAAACACAAGCTTCACAGTTTTTATCACTGAACAATTTATTTATAATACACTACACACTTGGTTAATTGTTCTTAATTACTACTCACAGAATGTACTGATAGCTTCACAGTTCTTGTTATTACACAGTCCAATAATTCACTCACGGTCACTGAAGTAGACAAAAAGACGGCACCTTTACCGGTCCTTTACTTCACGAAGTTAACGGCACTGCACTGTCTTAAACACGGCACTAAACTGTTACTTACAGTCACGCCACAGCACTGTTCTTCTCATAAAAACACTTTACCGCACTGCACAAAGTCGGACTGTAGCACCGAACGCACATATGAGCACTTGAGAAGAAAACTAAACTAGCTCGCGGCTGGCCGGTTCTTTATATAGGTCGTCGGCATAAATCAAAGGGGAATTAGCTGGACCCTTCGACGTCTGGACTGGAAGGGACTAGTACGAACTAGAAAAATTAGCGGCACCCTTTGATCTCCTCCACACTCCCCAAACACGTGAACATCTCTGCCCAATTCTTTCAAGTATTTAATTTTCGCAACAGTATCATGTTCAACTTGCATTTCCATTCCTGTTTCGGTAAGCTTCTTATTACGGCGGAATGGATAGATGGTGAGATGACATCATATTTTTTAAGCAAATCTTGGAAATTATTCATTTTGAAATTATGGCTATTACAGCTGTTGTAAAGAAAATACTGTTTTGCTACACAAAAATGATTGTTTATTAAAAATATATTGGAGGAAATGAAATCATTTTTGTCTTAGTCGATATGAATCTTGCATCTTCCTATTGAATATGGCCTTTATTCTCCACTTTTATTAGAACGTTTGTACGAGTAACAGTTATTAATAATCATAATCACTTCTTTCCACGTGAGTAAAAGAGTTGCCTTTAATCTCACATTGTAAACCTAGAGTGGCGAGTTCGATTCCCGCCTGGGCAAAGGAATTTATTTAGTGACGGAATTCATTAAATAAAATCCTTAGTCCCACCCTAAGCTAGAAAAGGGTTGTAACCTGTAGACAACCCGTCCCAATTAGCCCGAGTTGCAAAAAGTGGGCGTTAACAAATAATTTAATTTAATCACTTCTTTGATTAATCTCTACTAGTACAAGTTATTCAATTACATGATCCAAGAGGAGTATGTTAAGAGCAGTGAAATGGAACTTCATTCTCCCATCCACTCTTGTATAGTTTTATTTTAAAAATATATCGTCAAAATGTGGCAACGATCTTTGTTGAAACGGTAAATGGAGGGAAGTCAAAATATGAAAAAATATAAAATCACTTTCAGTTCTTTATGTCTAAATGATACTCATTTTATTTAGCACCTCTTTGGCAGGAAATACTTAACTGTAGATTTCAACTTAGGCATCCGAAAGGAAAGTGGTTTCATCCATTTTTATATTGTCGCTATTTTCCTTTTGACCTCCTTTCCATTTTCATTTATAAATATATTTTCATCGGGGTCAAAAACATAATTGCTATTTTTTAAAAAAAGAAAAAGAAAAAAAAAGAGCAGTGCGAAAAGTGCTTTATAAAAGAATTTAAGTAGTCAGGCATAATTAAAGAAGATGGAAATATGAGCTTTATGGATCTTCGACCACAGAGCACCATCTGAAATAATTAGGGGCATAATGAGTTTATTAAATGTTTTAAGAGCAGCCCGAGGGAAAATATGGGAGAGTGACAGGAAAAATCGACTAATGAGATGATTCGGTTAGAAACCCCTCAGTGAAAAATGATGGCAATCTCCACCAACATTTAATAAGAAAATGTGTTAATTTATACGTTTTCTCATAGTTTTAGAAGCGGCTCTGAAGAATAGTGCTTCCCCAATAATTAAAAAAAAAAGGAGGAAAGAAAAAAAGCTATACCCCACAATATTTTATACATGAATTATTATGCTTTAAAGGGAAAGAGATTTTCATCCAGAAATTCCTTGAAATATTCCTACTAGGCACATATTTGTATTTTAAAAGAATTTCCATAAGGCTTTATTCAACCTTCTATCTTATTTTTCCGTTTTTGCATAAATAAGGAATGGAAATATGTATCCGCTTAATAAAGAACTATTTTTGTGAAACAGTAGCACTAATAAAACGTATTTGTATACAACGCACGATATTACAGTAACAAACATTATACTTTATTTGATTAGCGCTCTAATAAAGAAAACAAATGCTCTAACGACAAAAAATAGGATTGACTAGGCTGTTTTGGGGAGTGCTAAGGCAATGGTTTGGGCGTGTAGCTGAAAGACACACACACCAATACAAACATAGCACGCTAGAATCTCATCAGCAAGCCGAATAAAGGATTTTCTCGGGTTTTTATCCATTCTCTACTGAATCCACTCAACTCCTTGAATAGAAATAGACTTAAATAGAAAAAAAAAAAACTACTGATCTCTGTATATATGGGTTGCTGCTGTGAGTGAAGAAATTTTCGAACTGGTTTTATTCCAAGAATATTTCGTCTTCCATGAAATAAAATTATATATATATATATATATATATATATATATATATATATATATATATATATACTAGCGGACCCGGCAGACGTTGTCCTGCACGATATTTCAAGCGATTAGTATATTAAATTTAATTATATTATGTTTAAAACAAAAGCTACTTTTAATAACAAAAAAAAAACATTTGCTATGTGCCCGTTTGCGTAAAAACAAATAGAAAATAAAATATCGCGAATTTTTTATTCAGACCTCCCTTATAACCCCCAGTCCCGTTAGAACCTAAAAAATTTAATATAGCTTATAATCATGGAAGAATAAATGATAATTCACATACCGAGTTTTGTTAAGTTCAGTTCAATCGTTAGTGCCCAATAAAATTGTTGGCACCCACTTTATTTTTTAGTTATACTTTGTTATACGACAAAAGTGAATATAACTAAAGTCATTAATAAACAACTTTTATGCTGTGCATATTTGCCGAAAAACCAATAGGAAACGAAATATCGCTATTTTTAATTTCAGGCCCCCCCCCACTCCTCCCCTACTACGACCCCCACTCCTGCTCCATCTGCCGGGCTGATTTGTGAATCTAAACCATCCAATGCGTCACCCAAACGCGTAAAAAAAAATGCATTCAAATCGGTCCAGCCGTTTAGGAGTTCACGTACAGTAGAATTATATATATATATATATATATATGTGTGTGTGTGTGTGTGTGCGTGTGTGTGTGTGCATGTGAGTATGTTTTCTTGGAATATCAAAGAATTCGGCCTAAGTATGTCGTTTATATGCAGTAACAAACTCACTCAACTAGCAGCGAGTGGTTCTGAAATTGAAGGGAAACAATTCGAATGTCATACTTCCCCACCATTATAAATTTCAGATTAGTTTTGTTGTGGAGACATGCTAAACTAAGATAAAGTAGTTACTGTTTTGAGTTCATTAGAAATTAAGGATTATAAAAGATCTAGTAAATTGAATGAATTCAATCATGTAAAAAAAAAAAAAAATTGAAATTCAAAACGTTGAAATGTGATTATTGGAATATAGATTATAAAAAGAAGATCCCAGTCCCAGATCCTGGAAGCTGGAAGAAAATAGCATTTCTTGTTCCTCAAATATTCTTAAAAATTTTATTTCCTTAACTTCCTTATTTCTCAACATTCTCTAAATTTCCAACTGGTCCATTTTTATTTTTATATAGAAATGAAAATAAAACTCATAACGTCTCTGACGCTGGTAGTTATTAATGCAATTAATAACTTCATTTTAACAGTATATATAAATACGACCTCAAATGCTGATTTCCTTTAAGGGAAATCTGCTAAAATGCAAACATTGCAGTAAATATTACAGCAACGAGAGCAAAATGTTTGTCTATAATGTCTTCTCTATATCGAGATTTTATCAGATTTCCCTTAAGGGTGTGTGTGTGTGTGTGTGTGTGTGTGTATATATATTTGTCTGTTACCGTTCTAGCGGTCGCAATTATTGTTTAATCGTTACCAAACTCGATATTTAGTCGTTTTGTGTAAAAAGAAAGATCAAGTTCGTTAAAGGCTGAAATCGGACCAGTGGGAGGGGGTGGGGGGGGTTTAGTGTGGAGGATTTTCTAAAATTCGAAATATCTCCGTTACTATACGTCGTATCGAAACCTTGTACAGAATCAATCTTATAGGAAAGTAAATGTACCATAAATATTGTTATATACTTGAATATTAACCGAGATATTTGCATTTTTCCGTTTTCAGCACTCAGCAAACCCCCACTTCTACTCCTGTTACATTAACAAAGCCCGGTTATGTAATAAACCACATCATTCGAAGCTTGAATACCTAATATTGTTTTCAAGAGACATTTATTATACGATATACATGCAAATATGTTCTGATGACCCCCTACTTCTTAAATTTTTGGACTACTAAAATTTTATTGGTGAGATAATAATTATTCTGAATTAGTAAATAGTTTTCTCTCAAATGAATACATTATACTCAGATATATTACAGTAATTGTTTTTCTTTCCTGTAAGAAGTTGGCAGAACTATTTGTATACATTTCAGATGTTTTCAGGCGGGAGGTTTCTTATTATCGTTTGTATTTATTCACTTAAAATTCATGGTGGTGATGTGTTACCGGTATGTAGATTTATCTATTGTTAAACTTCACGCGGGAAATCTGCTTAGTTTACGAGGCTCCTGCTTGAAGGGCTTTCTAGGATATCTGCTTAGTTTGCGCAGGCCATGTAAAGCAAGTATTTTGTCTTATTCTATGTACGATTTATCTGGGAATAACGTAATTGGTGTAGCCTGTGAGATAGCATAGAAAAGTCCATCACGCAGGGGATGCGTAAACTAAGCAGATTTCCGAAGTTCAACTATAGAGAAATCTGCATATTTGTAACAGTAGTAGTAACGAGTCTCTAGACGAATTTCATGAGAGCCGAACAGTTACTAGCTTTCGTATAGTAACGGAGATATTTCGAATTTTCGAAAATCCTCCCTCATAACACCCCCCCCCCTCCCACTGGTCCGATTTCAGCCATTAATGAACTTGATCTTCCTTATTTCACTCAACGAGTAAATATCCAATCCAGTTTGGTAACGATCAAACAAAAATTATGACTGCTAGTTAGACAAATATATATATATATATATATATATATATATATATATATATATACTAGCGGACCCGACAGACCGCTTGATATTTCAAGCGATTAGGATATTAAATTTAATAATATTATGTTTAAAACAAAAGCTACTTTTAATAACACAAAAAACAACTTTTGTTATGTGCACGTTTGCCTAAAAACAAATAGAAAATGAAATATAGCGAATTTTTTATTCAGGCCTCCCTTATAACCCCCACTCCCGTTCGATCCAAAAAAAATTAATAAAGCTTATAATCATGGAAGAATTAATGCTAATTTACATATAGAGCTTTGTTAAGTTCGGTTCTGTTATTGGCTTCCACTTAAATTGTTTAATGTATATCTCGTTTATACTTTGTAATACGACAAAAGTGAATATAACAAAAATTACTCTAAATTACAAAAAATAAACAACTTTTATCCTGTGCATATTTTCCGAAAAAACAATAGGAATCGAAATATCGCTATTTTTAATCTTAGGCCTCTTTACAACCCCCACTACTACTCCATCTGCCGGGCTGATTTTTAAATCTAAACCATCCAGGGCGTCACCCAAACGCATAAAAAAAACTCCATCAAATCGGTCCAGCCGTTTAGGAGGAGTTCAGTGACATACACACTTACATTATATTTATATATATATATATATATATATATATATATATATATATATATATATATATAATTTTGAACCGACCTCATTTTCTTCATCTCCTGAGTAGGATCGATAGACATTTTAAGAAATGATTCGAAAATCGCGTCATGAGTACGGCCTCAATAGTTCTGACTTGTAATGAGAATGCAGATAAAAGGGAGCTGGGAGGAGGCGAGATAAAGGAAGGTTATATTATTGTTAGTAACTGAGAAGGGAGAATGTTTGTTATGTGTAGGAGAGTCGAGGACAAGTTGTGCGATGGATGCCCTAGTTTTCCCTCTTAGACCCAAAATACTGAGCCGAATAACACTTTTCCTGTTTTCGTTTCCACAGCCTCATCCCCAGAGTGGTTCTGAATCAAATGCAAATGTGATCCCATTACTTCTACTCTCTATTCTCTATCAGGACGTTTCTTTCAAGTGTTTGTCATCCTAACCCTCAGAACATGTTGCGATTTAATACTTAACCAAAATCTACTATTTTGACCAATATCTCTTAGACATGCGTTTACCCTTTTGAAATGATTCTGGTGTATGGAAACTTCATTTTCATGACCTACATATTGGAATAAACTCCGTCACGCAGGGGCTGGGTAAACTAAGCGGATTTCCCACTTGAAGGTTTATAATAGATAAGTATACATACAGGTAACAAACACTAACTTGAATGTTAAGTGAATAAATACAAGCCGCAATGAGAAATCTTTCAATCAGTCAGAAATTTACAATACAAGTTTATAATCACTACAAAGGATAGCGGCTCATTGTAAACAAATAGGCCAGCCAACATTGTAGCGCTAAATAGATAGTTCGGGAAGACAAGGTAATTAATGAAATATATCTGAATATAAAATATCAATTTTAATGAAAACGATTTAGTAAAGCTAGTGCTGTAATTTGAAATGAATTAGAATAAGTTTTATCTCAATCACTCAAATTTTAGAAATCAAAGAACAAAAGAAGGGGGGTGTCAACAGAACGTATTTGCATATATCACACAAAGTAAATGTTCAATGAAAACAATATTTATATAATACAGCACATTATTGTTAATATGATATGAATAGAAGTGGGAGTTTACTGAAGGCTCAAAACTTAAAGATGCAAACATCTCGGTTAATATTCAAGATAGAGAATAAATGTACGTAGTAAGGTCCAAAAGTTTCCGACCTGGGATAGAAGGAAAGGTGAAAGAAAAAAACTGGTTTTACTGTTTTTCAATATATTCTCCTCTAAGTTCAATACACTTATTACAACGCTTTGGCAACATTTCTATACCATGAAAAAAATAATTTTCTTCTTTGTTAAAAAAATGGTCTTCCACTGCTCCTTGGAGCTCTTTGTCGGTGTTAAATCGCCTTCCACGAAGGTCAGATTTTAATTTTGAGAAAAGGTAGAAATCACTAGGGGCCAAGTCTGGGCTGTAGGGTGGGTGAGAGATTTCTTGGAATCCACAGTCCTTCACAGCGGCCTTGGAAATCAATGCTGTGTGGACAAGGGAATTGTCGTGAAGGAGGCGGACGCCTCTGCTAAACTTCCCTCGCCTCTTTCTTTAATGGCGTCTCGTAACCGGTGAAGTAGGGCTGCATAATACTCACCATTCATTGTGGTATTCCTTTCTTTAAAATCTATCAATAGTATTCCTTTACAGTCCCAAAAAATTGTGGCCATTATCATTTTTGTTGACTGCGTGACTTTTGCCTTTAAAGGAGGCGCTTCTCTTGGTCTTCTCCATCCCATGGACTCTCTTTTGCTGAGTGGGTCATAATATAGGGAGTTGTCTCATCCCCAGTTACAATTGAGTCCAAAAAATTCTTTGGGTCGGCATTATACTCGCGTAAAAATTCATTGCTGCAGTGAACTCGTTCCTGTTTTTGATGAGCTGAAAGAATTTTTGGAATCCATCTTGCACTAACCTTGTTCATATGCAAATGTTCTTTGATGATCCTCAAAACACTTGTTTTTGAAAGCCCCAACCTCGCTGCTATTTCCTTGGTATTCAGTCGTCGGTCAGACAGCAATTCAGATTCCACAAGTTGGATTGTTTCAGAAGTGACAGCTTCCAGTGGGCGACCGGGACGTGGGTCATCTTCTAGACTTTCTCTCCCTAACTTAAATAATTTTGCCCATTCTTTCACTGTGGAATACGAGGGGGAGGACTGCCTGTATACACAATCCAAGCCCTCTTTAATTTGCGCAGGAGTAAGGCCCTCTTTACAAAAGAAATTAATTACCGCGCGGTACTCGAGTTTAAACATTGTAAAAATGGGGAGTTTCCTTTAAGGCTGGACACTGACTGACAAGACTGAGGAAGTGCGGGCGATGGGTATGGAGTGAGCAGGCATGCACCTGCATAGGCATGCAGCTCCCGGCACGTTTGAAGGAGGACAAGCAGGACAGGCAGGAAACTTATGGACCTTACAACGTATATAACAATATTTTTAGTACATTTCATTTGCAATAAGATTGGTTCCTATACAGTTTTTCGATCCGACGTACAATAACGGAGATATTTCGAATTTTAGAAAATCTCCCCTAACACTGGTCCGAGTTTAGCGATTTACGAACTTGATATTTCTTTTTACATAAAACGTTTAAATGTCGAGTAAGGTAACGATCAAACAAAAATTGCGATCGGTAGAGTGTTAACAGACACATATATATCTATATATATATATATATATATATATATGTATATATATATATATATATATATATATATATGTATATATATATATATATATATATATATATGTGTGTGTGTGTGTGTGTGTGTATACATATAATTTTTGGGTAAGATCGATGGACATTTGACGAAATGTTTTGAAAATCGCGTCATGAGTACGACCTCAATAGCAGATTTCCCTTGGGGGAAATCTACTAAAAATCATCGGGATAATTCATATTTAAAATTGTTGTATGAAACAATTTACAATCCTTGATTGAGTGATAATTCCCGAATCAATTCAAGGTGTATAATTGATCAATCAACGTTTTGGCTGATTTCTCTTTCGGGGCGACAGATAAACAAGGTGTGTGTGTCGCGTTTTAGCAGATTTCCTTTAAGGGAAATCAGCTATTGAGGTTGTACTCATAATAGAATTTTCGAAATTTATCTTCAAATGTCCATCGATCCAACCTAGTAGATGACGAAAATGAGGTCCGTTCAAAACTGTATATCTATCTATCTATCTATATATATATATATATATATATATATATATATATATATATATATATATATATATATATATATATATATATATATATATATATTTGCCTGTCTAGCGGTCGCTATTTTTGTTTAATCGTTATCAAACTCCATATTTAGTCGTTTTATGTAAAAAGAAAGATCAAGTTCGTTAACGGCTGAAATCGGACCAGTGGGAGGGGGGGCTTTAGAGGGGAGGATATTCGAAAATTCGAAATATCTCCGTCACTATACGTCGGATCGAAACATTTTACAGAATCTCATTGAAAATGAAATTTACTATAAATATTGTTATATACATTTTTCCTCTATCTTGAATATTAACCGAGATATTTGCATTTTTCTTAAATCTCGGCGCCTAATGGTCGAGTTACTTTCCCGCCAAAAGATAGTTCGGCCGTTTCCTTGACTGGCTCAGCTCTGGTGAAATTTCTCTATTATAAACTTCACGTGGGAAATCGGCTTAGTTTACGCAGCCCCTGCGTGACGGACTTTTTTTATTTGAATGTTGCTAAACTCGATAATTTTAACGTTCATTTAAAACTAAAGATCTAGTTAGTTAATGACCAATATCGAAGCGGGAAAACTTGGGTTTGACGTACAATACGAAATATTTCCATATTCATTTCTCTAACATAACAATGTAAAAAAAAAATCATAGTTTCTAGTGCAATGACAGTTGTTGTTCTATATATTTGTCTCTGTCTTGAATATTATCGGAGTTTGTAGTAGGCGACACAGGTAAGGGCTTTCCGTTAAATAAATAAGTAAACAGTGCTAGATAAATTCTCTCTCTTATACAATGTATGCACATCAAAATTCCTCTTCTCTTATTTAAGTATCTAGGAATAAAAGTAACGGGAATCAGTACCTACAGTGAGGTATAAAATTAGAATGGTCGCAGCCATTGTAAAGAGGAAATTTATGCTTGCGTCGTAAAGAAGATCGTAAATGTCATATAATAGACCAGGAGAGAGCACAAAGAGATTTAATGAATCCAGGTAATGGTGGTTCAATGAATACAACCGGACTTGCAAAATTATAACACCAACAATATGAAAAGAAGGTCTGAGAACCATAAGAAGACAATGTAGTGAATGAAGGTCAATAAAGATTTATTGCGCCAACATTATGCGAGCAATTACATAAATTTTTCCTTCAAACATCTTTAAAGGTGACACAGTTTCTGCATTTTACTTTATATTTGTGGATCAGGTTGGCAGTGCGGGTTAAGGCGTTGGTCTTAATCTCGCGTGGTAGACCTTAGAGTAGCGGGTCGATTCCCGCCTTGGTCAAGTAAAAATTTATTTAGTGACGAACTCATTAAACTCCTTAGGCCCATCCTGGGTAGAAAAAAAGTCCGTCACGCAGGGACTGCGTAAACTAAGCAGATTTCCCACGGAAAGTTATACAATAGAGAATCTCCATACGAGTGCTGAACAGTTACGGAAACGGCCTAACTAGCTTTTGGTGGGAACGATTAGAAGCGACCATAGCTCGTCCGTTAAACTTAATAAAAATGCCAATATCTCGGTTAATATTCAAGATAGAGAATAAATGTATATAACAATATTTATAGTGCATTAAATGTACAATATGATTGGTTCTATACAATTTTTCGATCCGACGTATAGTAACGAAGATATTTCGAATTTTCGAAATCCCCCCCTCCCACTGGTCCGATTTCAGCCTTTAATGAGCTTGAACTGTCTTTTTACATAATACGTTTAAATATCGAGTATGGTAACGATCAACCCAAAAATGCGACCTATAGTGCGGCAACAGACAAATATATATATATATATATATATATATATATATATATATATATATATATATACATAATTTTGAACGGACCTCATTTTCGTCATCTCCTGGGTAGGATCGATGGACATTTGAAGAAATTTTTCGAAAATCGCCTCATGAGTACGAGTCATTAGCTGATTTCCCTCAAGGGAAATCTGCTAAAAGGGTGGTTACCTGTAGATATCTCGTCCCAATTATCCATGGTAGTATAAAGTGGTCGTAAAGAATAATAAACTAACAAAAATCATATTTAACAAAACACTCAATAAATAGAATATTGAAAAAAATGTTTCAATTTGAACTGACCGTTCAGGGGAAAAATGACACAGAGTAGAAGAATACATATTGAAGATTTGCATTGCAAAACAAAATGGAGCATTGGAAACAAAGAGGATAAGAAAGGCCGGGGACACGGAGAAAAAGAGGAAATGAGATGTGGCTGGAGAATCCATACATCATTGGAACCGGCCTCCGAAAAGGGTCCAATAAAACCCAGTTGGCGGCGGTGAAAAATCATTTTCTCCAGGTTTGCCGGGAAAGCAGACCGTTCTCCAGGGTACGGCTCGGCCTCCCATCGATCAGACAATCAAATTCTCGTCTCCGTTTCCGTCATGTCCCCATCCTCACCCTCCCAAGCTCCATCTTAACTTTCTTTTTTCCAGTACAACAATCATATCGATTTAAGCACATCATAACGCAAAGTGGAAATTCTGAAATGTTTTGATTCTGTCATAGAAGTATTTAAAATTGGTCTCTTATTATTAGGTTACACTTAAGTTTAATATGTTTCCCTTAATAATTTAGCATATGACTACTTTTAGAAAAATCATCTTACAATTATATATATATATATATATATATATATATATGTGTGTGTGTATAATGCAGCCAAGGACCAAAACATTCCCATAACATACTCCAACATAACAAAACAAAGTCTACAATACACGTTACGCACGGACACAATAAAACAGTGGCAGGAGAGATGGGACAAAACAGAGAAAGGCAAGCATTTAAAAACATTCATCCCAAATATTGAGGAATACCTCAACACCTGTACTGCTACTGACTTTTACTCCACACAAGTACTCACTGGACACGGAACTACTAAATCTTACGTACATTGGTTCAAAATACTAAATGACAAAAACTGCCCCTGTGACAGAACGAGTGAACAGACTATATAACACCTTATCTATACTTGCACACTGACTACACAGTTACGAAACACCCTCCAACAAACACTTATCAAAAACAATGACCAGTGGCCAATAAATCTAAAGTATTTGTTTAAAAAATACCCATTAGTATTTAGGCATTTTTCTAAAACATTAATAGAAACAACGGACATCTTAAACATCTTACTTAAAGAATAATAATTTAAGTCTTCCTCCCATTTTTTTTTCTTTTTAACGCCTACATCAAGAATAATGCAATAGAATAAGTGGCATAACTTTCTTAATGAAGTGAAATTAACATGTTATTGGATTGTATCGATTTTCTGATTATGCGTACTAATCTTTCATCACTTTGATTGTTTGTTCTTTCATTATGTACGTTATTTATTTATATTTTTTTTGTTTTTCATTTTTTTTTTCTTTTTCGTTTATTTTTTGTTTTCTTTTTCTGTTTAATTTATTTCTTTTATTAACTTCATGAACAAATTTATGAACATTTTTTGTAAACAAAACACGATGTATTATGAACATACATGTTATATACTGTAATAGTATGGTACTCGTAGATGTAGCAAATAAACGCCCATTGTGCATGGGTAATGAGCAAAGGAAAATATAAAAAATAAATAAATAAAAAATAAAACAAAATATATATATATATATATATATATATATATATATATACATATGTAATGTATCAAGCACACGTTATGTATTAATTATTGTACGGGACGTGTGGCTAATAAACTCCCTTCCTGTAGAGTTGCTTCAGAAGGGAATAAATAAATAAATATATATATATGTCGTTGGGAATGTTACACTTATGCATTAATCCAAATCTGGACCTTGTGATTATACTGGCTTTTATATCTGCTTCCAAACTATTGCTTCCTTAGCTATGCTTGCCAGTTGCTTGAAGAACGTGCCACAGCTAGAAAGCGTAACATCCTTGAAGTTGACAGTATTACCAATTTGCCTCGTTCGACTATAGGTTCTAATGAGCTTGATCTCTTCTATGAGCCCTATGTCATTCTTGCAACCTTTTTTGGAGAATAAGATTACACAGAGTTATTTATAACGTTAATCAAAACATCTACAGCAAATGCTGTTCCTAGGGTGAAGTTAAACAGTTAAATCACAATACCACCTGAAGACGATGACCTTATACCTGGGTGGACACAGACATGTAAAAAACTACGTCACGAGATATCAACTCAACCGCAAAAAAAACCGAACACTTAGATTTAGTCTTATAATTTTGTTAAATACTTAATATATATGTATATTAATCTTTTTAATTAAAATAATTGGTTAATCTATAGGTTATTTAAACAAAATCTGCCAAAAGTGAATAATTTTTATTG
The DNA here is from genome assembly GCA_019009955.1 of Riptortus pedestris. Lineage (NCBI taxonomy): Eukaryota > Metazoa > Arthropoda > Insecta > Hemiptera > Alydidae > Riptortus > Riptortus pedestris. The sequence goes on along the minus strand of CM032229.1, from coordinate 147,902,384 downwards.
ATTATTTACAAAAAAATACAAAATAAAAAAAAAAGGATAAATTAACACATTTAAAAAAAAAATAAAAATATTCTTCATTTTTATTACAGTGAATGGTAGACTTCGCTACCCCAAGCGTTTCGGCAATGTAACGTAAGCTCCGGCCTTCCATCTAAGTTTGAAAGACCCATTATTCTGGACCGAAATAAAAATAAAACTTTATTTAAAGAAAATGCTTTGTTAATAATTAAAGATGTTTAAATGTGCGGAAAACTACTTACAGTTTAGAATAGATCAATTCACGACAAATAAATCTAATCTGAGTTTTATCTAATTGTTTACTAATCCTGAAGGGATTAGTTCAATGGACTTAGACTCTACATTCTCTGTAATAACTAGAATACCCACATAAAGAAACACATCGCTGAAAATTACCTTTAATACGACAAGTATGAAGTGTCAGGGTTTTTTTTTTTTTTTTTGCGGTTGAGTGTATTAACTTCGCTAAAAAGAAGTTAACAATAGCTGACTAAAGGATTAAATAAATATAGAAAATTTAAAGGGACTACCCAGAACAACTAACGATAGGTATGAGGATAGTGCCATCGCACCGAACGCCCTAACTAGTGTACTAGATGTGTCGCCAGCGTCTACGAACATATAGGACTAAAGCCAGCTACGGCATATTGGACAGGTAGATGTTCTATAATCCTCCTCCTTATCTGAACGCTAAGTCATAAAATATAAATATGTTGCCGTATTTTTTTGGCATTTTATCAACACCAGACGGAAGTATTCTTCTATCACCCATTCCGTCACAAGAAACATGTAACTAATCAACGACTCATTTCAGAATGTACTCTTGATTCTACGGATACTGTCATTATTCATCAATATCTCTGTTTCTTATTGGTAGCTCCACCTAAAATCACTATTAATTAGGATATAATCCTTCAGGTAGGATATATTATTTTTCCTTCATTGAATTTCCTACAGAGCCACTATATCTAGCTGTAATGCACCAACGTATTATCAAAAGTTCTACTCCCCCCTGGTTCACTAAGCCCTGCACGTACATGTTTCAATATCGAGTTCTAGTCTTTTCTTTGGGATCATTTCCTTTTTATCCGAAGGCTGTCATTTAAGAGCGTTACTATTGATTCTTAAGACACAGAAAAACGCAATCAAAAAGGAATTTCGGAAAATTGTTGGTAGCAGAAAGTCAGCCTGAGATTTTGTTTTTCGTTATTAATGATTTGTTAGCATTCGTTTTCCATCTTATTTTGACAGTTGTTTACAGCTTCAGATAATTGACGATCTTTCAAAGAAATTGATACATATGTCCATCGCTATTAGCTATATTTGAATTCTATTGATGATCCGGTCCTACGGAAAATTGATGACAATATATTATGGCTCTCTTGAACATTATTACTGGCTATTAGGCAAAACTGGGTTATTTTCGTGAGGTGGGAAGAATTAGAAGAAAGCCCTCGAAAATTTAAAGAGTTCAAAAACATTATGGAATACACTTAAGTTACTGCAATCGACATGGAAAATTACTATACCCATTATTAACAGAAATTGCAAAATGTTTTTTGGAGAAATTTTCTGTTTGGCGTAATTAAAACAAAAATAAAAACGAAATTTAGTCAACAAAATTCACTATATATCCTATCTAGAGAAAGGCAGCTAATTTAGATTAAAATAACTGAATAGTAAAGAAGCAAGGATACTTGCAAAGAATATCTGACGGAAACGAACGTGATATTCAAGACGATTTGTATTCAGAATACACGCTGAATAACATTGTAGAGGCTTCCATATAAAATTTTTCAGGAAACAATTTCTTCTTTATTATCATTGTAAAGAAGGAATATTCTTACAAAAGGTCCTTGAAACGAAACAGAATTATGGGCGAATCACCACTTCCGGAGCAGTCGTGCGTTCAACTATTTTCAAACTCAATTGAAAACAAGTTTACTTTTCATCGACAAAAGAAAAAATGAAAGTATTAGGAACTCCTAAGAAAAAGAAAGGCATATGAAGAGATTGTTATTATTATTTTTTTTATCAACTAATGTAACTTCAATGAACCAAAAAGTAAGTAACGATAAGTGGGTGAGAAATGTATACTAAGTTATCTAAAATTTCTAATCTTCCAGTAAAATATACGAACAGCCGTAGAATATTGGAATTAAACTATAGTTATAATTAATACTAATAAGGTCTTCGGGTATTGACCGTGTCTGCATTTTAGTTGCCAACGTTTCGCTAGCCATGTTCTAGCTACCTCTGGACTATCTCTGAGACTGAGTCTATATATCTCATAAAATAAAAGTTCAATGAAAACAATATTTGGTATTTAAGCTTCAATTAATATGTTTTATTATATAACAGAGCATTTTTATGTAACACTAGTAGAAGTGGGGGTTTACTGAAGGCTGAAAACTATAACTTTCAATTATCTCGGTTTAATATTCATGATATATAATAAATGTATAGAACAATATTTATAGTAAATTTAATTTGCAATAAGATTGATTCTATACACTTTTTCGATCCGACTTATAGTAACGGAGTTATTTCAAATCTTCAAAATTCTCCCATTCTAAACCCCCCTCCACCTAGTCCGATTTTAGCCGTTAACGAACTAACACAAAACGTCTAAATATCGAGTTTGGCAACGATTAAACGATAATTACGACCGCTAGAGCAGTAACAGACAAATATATATAGTTTTGAACGGACCTTATTTTCGTCATCTACTAGGATCGATGGACATTTGAAGAAAAATTTCGAAAATTCCGTCATGAGTACGACCTCAATAGCTAAAACACCTAGTTTTGCGATGTCCATATTTTATGAACTCCAGACGCGGCAGCTAACGAGCTCCAGTAGTACTGTAGAACAACGTCAATAAATACATCATGGTCAAAGAAGATTCAAATTTTGATAGGCAAATCACGCTTTAAGAATGCTTCAGAAATAAGATATTTCATATTCTGCAGAGGTGTACGCAAATATACAACCCCACACACTCGTTCAAATTTCCAAACTCAAGCGGTCCTTCAACAAAAAAGTTTGGAAAAATTGCGCAACGTTAACAACCTACATTTCCTATCTGAAATTCTAAAGTCTATCTGAGTTTAAAGTCCAGTGAATGTATCAAATTAATTATAATGGGAGTTTGACAATTGTACAGATGTTGATAACAATATTATGGCTGTAATGGGGTATAAAAGGACTGGGAATGGAAGGAAAGGATGATTGAAGAGAAGATGTAATTAGTTGAATTGCTAATTAGCTGTATTTGCCTAGGCTCATTGCCCTCGGCTACAACTTACCTACCGGCTCTAACGTTTCACCTAATTTACACTCGTCCTTTTAATCAACACATCCAACTTAATATACAAAACACTAGCCTTTCTCCTGTTCTATGTTTAAATCAACTCTTAGTCAAGAGAAATTTTCCACACGAAAATGGCAACACCAGAAGTGACTCTAAAAATACAAAAGGAAATGATTTACGAGGGGGCCTCAGAGCTATAAGAGGATATGGGGAAAAAAATCAAGTGGAATTGGAATCAAAATATCCATGATTCGTCGGAGCAACGAGCCCGTAGTTCAATATTCAGTTGTAGTCAGTTGCAATGGTGAAAATATTCAAGAACATTTCTGGGCACAGTGACATAGATTAATTTGGATTTGTTCGTTTAGCATATTTCCCTAAAGGGATATCAACTATTGAGTCGTACTCGTGATGCAATATTCGAAATTTTTCTTCAAATGTCCATCGAAATGAGGTCCGGTCAAAACTGTATATGTATATATATATATATATATATATATATATATATATATATATATATATATATATATAAACTCAACTGTAAAAAAAAACCGGACACTTAGATTTAGTCTTACAATTTTGTTAAATACTTAATATATATGTATATTAATCTTTTTTAATTAAAATAATTGGTTAATCTATAGGTTATTTAAACAAAATCTGCCAAAAGTGAATAATTTTTATTGATTATTTACAAAAAAATACAAAATAAAAAAATGGTGAATGGTAGACTTCGCTACCCCAAGCGTTTCGGTAATGTAACGTAAGCTCCGGCCTTCCATCTAAGTTTGGAAGACCTATTAATCTGGACCGAAATAGAAATAAAACACTAATTAAAGAAAATGCTTGGTTAATAATTAAAGATGTTTAAATGTGCGAAAAACTACTTACAGTTTAGAATAGATCAACTTCACGACAAAGAAATCTAATCTGAGTTTTATCTAATTGTTTACTAATCCTGAAGGTATTAGTTCAATGGACATAGACTCTACATTCTCTGCAATAACTAGAATACCCACATAAAGAAACACATTGCTGAAAGTTAGCTTTTAATAAGACAAATATGAAGTGTCCGGTTTGTTTTTTGCGGTTGAGTGTATATCTATATATATATATATATATTTATATATATATATATATATATATATTTATATATATATATATATATATATATATATTTATATATATATATATATATATATATATATATATATTTGTCTGTTGCCACTCTAGCGGCCGCAATTTTGTTTGATCGTTACCACACTCAATATTTAGTCGTTTTATGCAGCATGAAAGATCAAGTTCGTTAACGGCTGAAATCGGACCAGGGGGAGGGGTGGTCTAGAGGGGGAGACATTTGAAAATTCGAAATATCTCCTATACCGAAATATACTATAAGTCGGATCAATGACGTGTATATAATTAATCTTATTGCAAATTAAATGTACCATAAATATTGTTATATACATTTATTCTCTATCTTGGATACTAACTGAGATATTGGCATTTTTCAGTTTCCAGCCTTCAGTAAACCCCCGCTTCTACTCGTGTTACATAAACAATAATCAGTTATATAATAAACCACATCACTCAAAGCTTAAATACCAACTATTGTTTTCCAGAGACCTTTATTATACGAGATAGGGGCAAATATGATCTTGTGCCCCCCCCTTTAAATTCTTGGACTACTAAAATGTGATTGATTGAGGTAAACATTATTATACAACATTATGAATTACAGGACTAGGTATAATACATAGTTTTCAATAAAATGAATATGTTATATTCTGACATGTTTCAGTTATTGTTTTTCTTTCCGGTATGCCGTTGGCAGACTTGTTTGTTTACATTTGAAACGCAGGGGAAAGATTTCTTATTACCATTTGTATTTATTCACTTAATATTCACGGTGGAGTTGTGTAAGCAGTATGTAGGTTTATCTAATACCAATCTTCACTATGGAAATCTCCTTAGTTTACGCAGCCCCTGCGTGACGGACGTTTTATTTTTTACTGTAAAAATACATTTAAATGGCTGTTAGACTATTATTTTTTTTTTTAACTTCGCCGTTAATGAATAATTAATAATTTAACAATTGTTAATTTGAATGATTTTTGACGAGTCAAACTAGGATATCCAGGATATCTAGCATATCGGTGATCAAATTATTAAATTGATGAGATAAACGATGCTTCTTAATGCGGAATAAATCGTGTAAATTTAAGTTTCTAGCATTATCCCAAAACATTAAAATTTCGAGTTGGTCCACTTGGGCTATGACCCTCATTTTACACATTACAACATCACGTAATTATAACAGAAAATATTTACCAGTACGAGCAAGAATACAGCCCTGTTCAACTATCTAAAATAAATATGAACACTTAACCCGTCCAGCCAGAAGACAGCATGTCTTATTGAAGGCTTCAAATTAGATATCTCGGTTAATATTCGAAACAGAGAAAAAGAATTCATAACAAAATTTATAAACAATTAAATTTTCAAAAGACTGAACAATTTTTCATAATAACGGAGCATGTTAAATTTTCGAAATTCCACCCCTGAAATGACCCCATCCCAATGGACCGATTTAAGCCAATAACTAACTTGATCTTGAGTTTGAGATAAAACGATAAAATATCAAATTTGGTAACGATAAAACAAAAATTGCGACCGCTAGAGCGGTAAATATAGCTCAATTTTGCCATCACCTAGGCAGGCACGATGGACATTTGAAGAAAATTTTCGAAAATCATGTCATGAGTACGGCCTCATGAGCTTATTTTCCATAATAATCTGCTAAAATGATGTAGTTGATCCTAAATTTCCAAGTACTAAACGTAAAAGTTCAATGAGAACAATATTAGTTATTTAGGCTTTAAATAAAGTGCTTCATAATATAACAGCTTATTGTTGATATGGCATAAGCAGGAGTGGGGGAGGGGGGTTACTGAAGGCCGAAAACTAAAAAAACCTAAATATCTCGGTTAAAATTAAAGATAATGAAATCATGTACATAACAACATTTATAGATCATGTAATTTGCAATATGATTGGTTCTATACAATTTTTCGATCCGACGTATAGTAACAGAGATATTTCGAATTTTCGAAAATCCTCCCCTCTAAACCCCCCCTCCCTCCCCCTGGTCCGAATTTAGCCGTTAACCAATTTGATCTTTCTTTTTACATAAAACGACTAAATATCGAATTTGGTAACGATTAAACAATAATTGCGACCGCCAGAGGGGTAACAGACATATATATATATATATATATATATATATATATATATATATATATATATATATATATAGTTTTGAACGGACCTCATTTTCGTCATCTCCTAGGTAGGAACGACGGACATTTGAAGAAACATTTCGAAATTCGCATCATGAGTACGGCCTCAATAGCTTATTTTCCATAAGGAAAATGTGTTAAAATGATTAGTTGATTCTAAATTTCCAAGTACTAAACGAAAGCCAATTTGAGGAGAGTACGTTTGATTATGAATGAGACGATATGGGATAGAGTTGGCTAAAGAGAGCAAAATGTGGTTGACGAAGGAAATGTGCCACATTGGAGAGCTGCTGGTAGTTTGATTGGAGAGAGAGAGGGTATGTGTAATTAATTGCAGTATTAATTACATTTGTGTTTATCTGGAGGCTCACCCGGGGCGCTTTGCCCTTCCTCCCTTCACTGGCGGACGCACGCGCCAACCACCACCTCTCAACACTCACATCATCTACTGGCGACGAATAATTTCTAATCCTCGAAGCCAACAAGGGTTGCACAATGGGAAGTCAGGTGGCCCAAAGCGATATTGCTCATCCTAATAAAATACACATCTAAAGGTCACCTTCTTAGAAAATATAAAAACATCTTTATAATTAGATGTAAAACGTTTGATTCAAGACATCCTACACAGAATTGAGAATAAATACTCCCACCTACCCTAGGAAAGGATTGAAACCTAACCTTTCGATTACTTAGTGGACGTAAATAAATAAAGAGAATTCTATTAATTTGTATAGCCGTGAAACATCAGATACCTCAAAAGTCCGTCACGCAGGGGCTGTGTAAACTAAGCAGATTTCCCTAGTGAAGTTTTACATTAGCGAAATTACACGAGAGCCGAGCAGTAAAGGAAACGGCCGAACTAGCTTTTGGCGGGAAAGTCACTCGTCCGTTAGCCGCCCAGATTTAATAAAAATGCAAATATCTCGGTTAATATTCAACATAGAGAATAAATGTATATAACAATATTTATAGTAAATTTAATGCAATAAGATTGATTCTGTACACTTTTTCGATCCGACGTACAGTAACGGAGATATTTTGAATTTTCGAAAATCCTCCCCTCTAAACCCCACTTCCCACTGGTCCGATTTCACCGCCATTAACGAACTTGATCTTTCTTTTTCCATAAAACGACTAAATATCAAGTTTGGTAACGATAAAACATAAATTGCGACCGCTAGAGCGGTAACAGAAATATATATATATATATATATATATATATATATATATATATATATATATATATATTCAGTTTTGAACGGACCTCATTTTCGTCATCTACTAGTTAGGATCGATGGACATTTGAGGAAAAATTTCGAAAATTCCGTCATGAGTACAACCTCAATAGCTGATTTCCCTTAAGGGAAATCTGCTAAAAGACAGAGTGAAACATAATTTTATCGTTTAATTATTCGTAGTTTGTTTTGTAAATATCGTCGCAATCGCTTCTAATTGTAAATACAATATCAAGTAAAAATAAGTCCGTCACGTCGAGGCTGCGTAAACTAAGCAGATTTCCTACTGGAGCGTTTATAACAGATAAATCTGCGTACTGGTAACTGAATGTTAAGGGAATAAATACAAACGGTAATAATAAATCATTCAATCAATTTACAAGTTAATAATATGTACAACGGAAAGCGTCTGAATTGTAAACAAACAAGGCAGCCAACTTCGTAGAGCTGAATAGATTATTCTAGACCGGAAAGATGAACAATTAATGAAATATATCTGAATATAACATATGAATTTTATTGAAAACTACTTACTATAGCTAGTGGAGTAATTTGAAATGAATCAGAATAATTTCTATCTCAATCCCTCAGATTTTAGTAATCCAAGAGCAAAAGAACACAGGGGTGTCAGGTCAACAGAACGTATTTGTTTGCATAATAAAGGTTTGTTGAAAACAAATTTTGGTATTTAATCTTGCAAAGAAGTGGTTCATGATACAACAGCTTATTATTAATATGGCACTAGTAGGAGTGGGGAATTACTGAAAGCGGAAAATTATAAAATCCAAATATCCCGGTTAATACTCATTATACGGAAGATATGTCTAGAAAAATATTTATAGCGAATGTAATTTGCCATAAGATTGATTCTATGCATTTTATAGTTTAAACCCTCCTCCTCTGGTCCGATTTCAGCCGTTAACGAACTTGATCTTTCTTTTTACATAAAACTACTAAATATCGAGTTTGGTAACGATTAAACAATAAATGCGACCTCTGGAGCGGCAACAGACAAATATATATACAGTTTTGAACTAGTTAGGATCGATGGACATTTGAAGAAAAATTTTGAAAATCACGTCTAAAAGGATGGAAACCTATCCCGTAGATTACTTAGTGGACGTAATTTTAAAGATGATTGAATAACCGGCAAAGAAGATTATGCCAAAGAATTTAAATTAAATTCGGGGATTTGTGCTGCCTGGTGGCCGTGCATCATCAATTGAGGGATATAAAAGAATACATGCTTCATGCAGACACTGTAGTAATTAAATAAATATAAATAAAGAGAAGTCTATTAAATAACTATGAAATATCAAATACCCAAAAAGACAGAGTGAACACCTAATTTCGTCACTTAATTATTCGTAGTGTATTTTGAAAATATCTTCGCCATCGTTTCTAACTGTAAATACAATATCGAGTTAAAAAAAGTCCGTCACGCAGGGGCTGCGTAAACTAAGCAGATTTTGCACGTGAAGTTTTACAATAGAGAAAATCTGCCTAAAAATAACTGTAGTAATAAGAATCCTCTAAACCTAAAACATTACTTAGGGCGTAATAACCCAGTAGTTTCTAGCCCCAAAAAACAGTTAACCTAACCTCTAAACCTATTCACGAGGGACGAATAGTTATGGAAACGGCCACCAGAGCTCTCGGCGGAAAGTCCGAACATAGCCTATTGATGACCACACGCAGAATACAAATGCAAATATCTCGGTTAGTATTCAAGATACAGAATAAATGTATAGAACAATATTTATAGTAAATTTAATTTGCAATAAGATTTATTCTATACAATTTTTCGATCCGACGCATAATAAAGGAGATATTTTGAATTTTCAAAAATCCCCCCCTCCCACTGGTCCGATTTCAGCCATTAACGAACTTGATCTTCCTTTTTACATAAAACGATTAAATACCGAGTTTGGTAACGATCAAACAAAAATTGCGACCGCTAGAGCGTTAACACACAAATATATATATATATATATATATATATATATATATATATATATATATATATATATATATATATATATATATATATATATAATTTTGAACGGACCTCATTTTCGTCATCTCCTGGGTAGGATCGATGGACATTTGAAGAAATTTTTCGAAACTCGCATCATGAGTACGACCTCAATAGCTGATTTCCCTTAAGGGAAATCTGCTAATAGTACAATACAGATATTAGCATTATATTAATATTTTTAGCAACACATAAAACTTATATTTTAATTGTAAACTGCATTTATAGCTTGAATAAGTAAACAATATTGGACATGTGAAAGAATGAAAAGAGTTGATAAAATAGTGATAGTACATATGTATGGGGATAAATGAAGAACAATAGAGGGCTAAAAGGTAATGAAATGTTTCGGTTGGTCTGCTAGGCTAGATAGAAGGATAAAAGAAGAAGACTGAGATAAGTTTTAAAGAGATTACCAGAGAGACACAGTTGTAATCCAGCACTTCGTGACTCGACTCCCTAGTAGCCCCAGCCCTCCCCTAGGCCTTATATTCCAACATAGCTAATCTAAGCTACCTTCTTCTTCCTATTTACTTCCTTCCCCACTTCCCCCCCCCCTCCCACTCACTCTCTCTCTCTACTTCATTTTATCTTTTTCCCCTCTTGTTCACTTGCTCACTCTCTACCTCTCTCTCAATACTTATATATACAAGAACCAACATAAATAGAATTGGCCAACAAGTTTGGGGTAGCGGAAGTGGTATGTTCGCCAATTGGCGAGCTTGAGGCTCCGCAAGAATGAAAAAGTCCGTCATGCAGGGACTGCGTAAACTAAGACGATTTCCCCACGTAGTCATACAATAGAGAAATCTCAATACAGTTACGGAAACGGCCGAACTAGCTTTCGGCGAAAACGAATAGAAGCGACCATAGCTCGTCCGTTACACTTAATAAAAATGCAAATATCTCGGTTACTATCCAAGATAGAGAATAAATTTATATAGCAATATTTATAGTAAATCTAATTTGCTTAATTTGTATAGAACCAATTTTTCGATCCGACGTATAGTAACGGAGATATTTCGAAATCACCCTCTAAACCTCCTCCCTCCCACTGGTCCTAACGAACTTGATCTTTCTTTTTACATAAAACGACTAAATATCGAGTTTGGTAACGATTAAACTATAATTGCAACCGCTAGAGTGGTAAAACACACACACACACACACACATATATATATATATATATATATATATATATATATATACAGTTTTGAACGGACCTCATTTTCGTCATCTGCTGGGTAGGATCGATGGACATTTGAAGAAAAATTTCGAAAGTCGCGTCATGAGTACGACCTCAATAGGAGGAAATCTGCTGAAAGAGAGCCTTACAATTCAATCAATCAGCACACGAAAGACCCAAGACTAAATAATGAGTCACAGAAGATTACTGCGGAAGAAAGAAGGATATTAAAGATTCTCAGAAAGGGCAAAGGAGACAAAGCAACAATAGGTTCGAGACTGCTCAAAAATCAGTCCATAAAACTCTTCGAAAAGCCAAAAGAAAAGAAGACAAACTGACAGCTGTACAGGAGAAACCGCCGGATTCCCCGAGAAGCACCGGGAGTTACTGATTAGAACAAGTTTTACACTGGATGATGACATGTACCACGCTGAGGACCTAAAGGGTAAACAGGTTGAGGAGCTGAATATCCTGCATGTGGAGAAGGCATTCGACAAAATCAATAGGCGAAAACGCCCTGGGATTGACGGTTTGCCTGGCGAACTGTACAAAGATCGTGTGATACAACAGGAAATTCCAACAATCTCGGAGGGAGTTTCGCATCCCGGACGAATGTAAAACAGGTCTCATATGTCCAGTCCTAAATAAAGGCTCCAATAATGAGTGGGAAAACTAAGTAGAAATCGCATTACTTCCAGTAGCACACAAAAACTTACGTAATTACAACTCACGTAGAGCACCACTCTAGACGCCTTGAAGATGGTACCTTTGCATCAAAAGCGCTTGCCAACTGTACTCGACCATCTCCCAGTGACAACGGTCATCACCGACAGATATGACAACGGTATCATCTATACTGGTGGCTCCAACCCTTTATTTGATTCAACAGATTTACGTAATGTTAAAGATAATGAACCAGTACTAAGAAAGAGTTCAGAAGAGCAAGAAGCACGACGATCATATATTTACTCTGAAACAGATACTTGAGAAGGGTGTAGGAAGTAGAACAATATGCAGGCGCCCAATACATTGACTTCAAATCATCTAATGATCCAGCAGAATGGCGCTTTTGAAAAATAAATACGGAACAGGGATTTCAATGTGAAACTTTCGAGGCTGACAGGAGCATGAATCAATGGCTCCCGTTGTTGTTGGATGTTGTCTAACGAAAAGAAGACACCTTAAAGGACTCAATGTTAAGTCAGGATCGAAACAAGGTGATTGGTTATTTACTGTGCTCTTCGACCTTGCCTTGGAGAGGGTAATATGTGAAGCTCCAATAAGCAGGATCAATTAACATTTTATGGATGGCGTCTTCACACAACGTACAGCATGCATCTCTAATAGCAAACGGAAATAACACAACATTTGGTATTTAAGCTTGGGATAAGAAGTTTATTCATATGTGCTTATTGTTTACCCGCAATAACTAAAAGTGAGAGTTTACTAAAGACTGAAAATTAAAACATGGAAATATCTGAGGGGTCAGTTTGCCTGTGGAAATGTGCTCTGAGATGTATGGTCTCACGTTAATCCACACGCGCAGTAAAACAAGCGTGCTCTAGTAGGAAGTTCGTGAAGAAAGTATTCGTAAGTCCGGATTGAACATTTTCCTTACATTCAGCTTTCTTAAGGTATTGGAAGATTTACAACACTTTAACCCTTAGAAATGGTTGGTGTGCCACCTCAATGGCCGATTTCCCTTAAGGAAGCCCTGCTACATATGAGTAGAGTACTGAAATCGAAAGAGGTAAATAATAAATTTATATGATTATATTAACTGTGTCTTAGAAATTAATAAATCGAACCCAGCGAATTTACTGAAACCGATAGTAGTAAATAATTCATCCATATGAGTAAATTAATTAAACTCGATCTTAGTTAGGAAAGAGATAACTTTAGTACTTGTGAGGTTGAGCATATTCACGCATGGCTGTGAAGGGTTATGCCCATGCACCCCCCCCCCTTCCCCCATGAATTATGACACATGTCAAGAGCAGAATTTTAAGCAAAAAACCCGTTGAAATCTTTGATCTACCAGTTAAGTCAAACAAAATTTTAGAGGAACAATATCCACGGTATAAAAATACCGAATGGAGTTTTGCTACAACTTTTCAATTCAACTAAAGCAATAATTAAATAGTTCTAATTCTACTAATACCGTGAAGTGGAACATTTTTTTACTATAAATTATGTAATCATACGTTTCCTTAAATGGGAATTATTATTCCTGAGGACATCTTGAGTGGGTTTTGGTACAAAAATAGCCATGATCCCAAAGCTACTCCTCTTTTATTTGTGTCAAACTAAAATGCAGATAGATAGGCCAAAAGGTTGACATCGCCTGGACCAGAAATCACGTCGCATGCTTGATATACTAAAGCAGTGAGGTAATACATCTATGAGTTTATCAAAGATTGCTGGTGTCTCTAATGACTGATGTGGATTAGTGAAAGGTATAGCTCGGCCAACAAAAAATGTATTTTAACAGCAATGGTCAGGATATTATATTATAATAAATAATGAATATTTATCCCCAGCTCTGCCTCAGAAAACTCGGTAATGACATGAATGTGTGAATACACATGCCATTTTACTCAGTGAGGTATTGACTCCTTTTATGGTTGTTTTACATCAAGATATCTTCTACTAGGTTTTACGACTAGGGGCGTGTTTCTCGCCTGCTTCAATCCTCAATTCAACTGGCTCAAGGTGCAGATACTATAAAGTAACTTCTAAAATTTCCTAGACACCTTAAACTGTCCAAGACCGTTACTCTTTCGCAACCCGAACTTTTACGTCATGAAACAACAAGTATCTTTAATAGTAAAGTTCCCTTGTAAACCATATTCGTTATTTAAGCTTGGAGTAAGACTGTTCGTCACATATTCGTTTATTGTTAAAGTGCGATGACTATAAGTGTAGATTTATTGATGGATAAAAAATGCAAAATAAAATTCGAAAAGAAAAACTGTGTATAATGGCATCTTCAGTACATGAAATATGAAACAAAATGGGTTAAATGCAATTTTTTGGTGTATACTCATAGTAATGTAGATTTTTTTTTTTTTTTTTTTTTTTTTTTGTGAGACCAAGTAAAATTCAGATTTTGATGGCATTGAGGTAGTGACCTCAATCACGCCCTACCAGGGGTGATAATGGTAGTTCCCCTTTTGCTGAAGTACTGTTCCATTAACGTAGATATTTTGAATTTTTGATTTTCTAATATACATCTCTAACCCCGATGAAATGTTCCTACAACCTCAATAACTTCTGACAGATAATAGAGACACAATTCGTAAATGGCTTTCAAGTAATCAGAATACTTAAAGAGAAGACTAGTTCTTGCTCTTTCAAGACATGGTCATTCATGGATATATTACGAACACCTCATGACTAGGATTTCATTCTTCAACTTCGACTTCAAATGTCCATCGATCCTACCAAGGAGATGACGAAAATGAGGTCCGTTCAAAACACACACACACACACACACACACACATATATATATATATATATACATATAGTATTGTTGTTGTTTTTTGGAGTTTTGGTTAATGTTGGTGAAAAAGTCTGAGTTTATGCCAATATTTCGAGAATATTTATTTTCTATTCATCAGGGCTAAAAAGTATAGGTACTACTTTATATATATATTGCATATTGTTATTAGACTAAAGTGTAACAATTTTACATAACGTGTTGCACTTCTGGTTACATTAGGAGTACTGATAACCTACCCAAGTCTGTCACATTGAGCAGGGTAACTGCCTTATGTCTTTGTATCTCTATAGTTTATTGTCTTTTGTTTGTTGAACTATATTATAATTATTATACTGGAGCTATAATCGGACGAGGGGGGGGGGTTGGAGGGAAGGAATATCGAAAAATCGAAATATCTCTGTTACAGTACGTCGGTTAGAAAAATTTGTTAGGAATCTTATTGTAAATTAAATGTGCTTTAATTATTGTTATATACATTTATTCTCTTTCACGAACTACGTGTACTCATGTTACACAAACAATACTCTGTTATATAATAAACTTCATTATTCAAAGTTTAAATACCAAATATTGTATACAAGAAACCTTTATTATACGAGATACATGCAAATATGTCCTGGATACCCCCCCCCCCCCCCGTCTTAAGGGCTTGGACTACTAAAATTTGATTGATTGGGATAACAATTATCCTGACTCATTATAAATTACAGTACTAGATATAGTAAATAGTATTCAATAAAATTAATATGTTATATTCTGATATAATTCAGTAATTGTTTTTCTTTCCGGTGTGAGGTTGGCAGATTTGCTTGTTTACATTTCATACGCTTCCCGTCGGAAAAGATTTCTAATTAGCGTTTGTTTTATTCACTTAATATTCACGGTGGTGTTGTAGATTTATCTATAACTAATCTTCGTATGACCCCAGCGGGACGGACTTTTTATAACGACAAGAATCAATGTGGATCGCTCAAATTACGAAAAACTTTAATAAATAAATACTGGATGAAAATCCTGATTTAATTGAAAGGAGTTGTGTAGAGCGGCTGGAGCATAACAAAAATACTGATATCCTAGAGAAAGAGAGGGAGGTTTAATTTTTCCCTTTGCGCCATAGAGGAGAAATGACGAAATAGAATATCTGCGAGAAGGGTGGGGGTGATACTAGTGTCGGGGGAGAGATCTCCCTTTGAGAGCTCCACTTTGTTTTAGTGTCCTTTTTACAGCACGGCGAGGAAATGAAACTTTCACACTGCATCATGCTGATATTCATAGCGCCTCCGGCAAAACTAGACCCTGTCACATGTAATGAGAGTGAGAGCCAATTGGTTCTCTCCCCTTTTTCCTTTTTATTGCTTTCCACTTTTATTGGATTGTTTATGTGTCACAGCTCGCTCCGCACGTTTTTCACACAGGAAAGTAAATTTCATATGAAAAGGAAGTTAGGCTGAATATGTATGACATTAAACGGGGGAAAAAAAATCGATTACGATAACAAAATTCAGCCACGCAAGGGCTGCGTAAACTAAGCACCCACAGGAGGGTTAATAGCAGATAAATCTGCATACCGGTAACACCATCGTGAATGTTAAGGGAATAAATACAAACGGTAATAAGAAATCATTCAAACCTATTACAAGTTAATTATATCTACAACGGAAAGCGTCTGAATTGTAAACAGATAGGGCAGCCAACATAGATGCTCTGAATAGATAGAATTATCCTAACGGAAAGATGTACAATTAATGAAATATATCTGATTAGAACTTTAATTTTATTGAAAACTATTTACTATAGCTAGTGGAGTAATTTGAAACGAATCAGAATAATTTCTATCATATTTTAGTAATCCAAGAACAAAAGAAGGAGGGGGGGGGGTCAACAGAACATATTTGTTTGTATCTCATATAATAAAGCTTTGTTGAATACAATATTTGGTATTTAACCTTGTAATTAAGTGATTCATGATATAACAGCTTATTATTAATATGACACCAGCAGGAGTGGGGGGTTCATCTATAAAGATTGTTATCATGAATATTAACTGAGATATTTGGATTTTATAGTTTTCAGCCTTCAGCAAACCCCCACTTCTACTCAGGTTAAACTGACAATACTCGGTTCTGTAATAAACCATATTATTCGAACCTTAAATACCAAATATTCTTTTCAAGAGACCTTTATTATACGACATACATGCAAATATGTTTTGGTGACCCCCCCCCCGTCTAAGTTTTTGGACTACTTAAATTTGATTCATTGAGATAAAAATTATTCTGATTCATTATAAATTACAGTACTAGATATAGTAAATAGTTTTTAATCAAATGAATATGTTATATTCTGATATGTTTCAGTTATTGTTTTTCTTTCCGGTGAGCCGTTGGCAGACCTGTTTGTTCACATTTCAGACGCTTCCCACCTGGAGGGGAAGATTTCTTATTACCGTTTGTATTTATTCACTTAATATTCAAGGTGGTGTTGTGTTGCCAGTATGTAGATTTATCTATTATTAAACTTCAAGAGTGAAATCTGCTTACCTTACACAGCCCCTGCGTAACGGACTTTTATTGATTAAGAAACAGCATACAAGCCAGAATATAATTTTTTATTAAAACAATTTGTGGGAACAAAAAAAATAAAAGTACACAATCTGAATTTAATTTTGAGTTAATTAAGCAAAGGGACGTTGAGGAGGGGGGGGGGCTCATTTGAAATGAATTAGCAAGAGTGCTAATAAGGAAGCGGAACTAAAGAAGAGCATGGTTAGTCAGTGAGCACCAGTAGGGGGAAAAAAAAAGCCAAGGTGAATGGAGCACTTTGGAAGGTCTTATTAAAAGTTGGAGAAGTATTGACGTAAGAAAGAAAAAAAAGGAGGAAAAAAGGAGAAAAAGAAAAATGGAAATAGCCAAAAAGTCCTATAAAAGAAGAGTGGGGTAGTGGAGGTGGTGGGGATAAAGGAGGGAAGGTAAAGTGCATATAGAGAGCGGGAGCAGGGCTGAGAGCCCTCCACCATGGAGAAAGCCTCCTCTCTACTACCCCTTCCTCTTTTCACTATAAAGAATTAACTCTCTCAGGGTTCTTATATCACTAAACTATATCCCCCAACAATAAAGAATGCCAGGCAGTAGGAGGGAAAAAATAAAACATCAAATAGAAGACGTACACATCCCTACATTGAATCTAGTCACTATAACAGTCAGTAGGTCGTAATTATGAAGGGGCTAACGAACCAGATTTCTTGTGTGCTGGTGACGCAATGAATTAAATATCATCTAATTTCTCTAGTAATAAGAATTTTATGTAAACATGATGATTATTGGCTTGGGCACTTGACGTAAATATCGCTTTTATTAGGAGTTTACTTAAGACTGAAAACTAAAAACAACAAATTGCTTCCAAGAATTGAGGATGCGGTCGATCCACTAGATAGATCTGGAGTGTATCGGGTTGCTTGCCTGGCATGCGGAAGCTCATATGTGGGGCAAAGTGGAAGGAAGCTAAGGAGCAGAGTTAAAGAACACCTTTCCACCAAGGCATCGGAGGTACGAAGGCACGTGTTGAATGAGGGCCAAGAAGCGAATTCTGTTGAGTTCGAGGTGCTCGACCACCTTGGCAAAGGGACGAAAAAGGATCTGGTGGAACAGTTATGGATCAGGATGGACATGCTGGAGGATAAGAATATTAATATTAGGGGGGAGGGTGGCGTGCTCAGGCATGTTCCGTCCTCTGCAGTAGCTGCCCTGGCCCGAGTAGGCTCCCAGTCTCGCCGGAGATGTCGGCTCAAAAGGGATCAGGCTCTAGGTTAGTATTTCCTATTCAATCTATTATATGCATCATTTAATAGTTATTTAGAATATGTTTTAGTTTTAAGTTTTACACTGTATTTTTACATTTTATATATTTGTTTTAAACTTTTTAATATGTCGACTGCTTTTTATTGACTATCATATTTATTTATATTATATGTTCAAAAATGTAAATGTTGTGTCACCGAGCTCTAAAGATGAAAACCCGAAAGTACTCTGCATTTAATAAATGAAGTATTAAGAGTGGAGGTGTTTTGACCTTATTATCTTTCCGTTGATGATAGGCCTACACCGGCCAGCCCAAATGCCGAGTGATAACTAAAAGTTCTTCAAGTAAGATCTACGTAAACTAAACAGGTTTTCCTCAGATGAACTTCAGCAGCCAATGTTTTTAGCTTGAAACCAACACATGAAACCGTTGAAACGAAAATGAAAATAGGTACAGACGCCTACCTCGGCCAATACCTTACACGGCACTTCAAACGAATCCATCCCGAGCTAGAGACATGCTGATCGAGATGGAGACAAATAACATACGTCATTTAAATAGTCCATAGTTCATACCATCATTTTGTACAACTGAACTGACAATAGTTGACTGACTATAGACTTTTTATTACTTTTTTTATATTTACTGGTCAGAAAATTGAAATAAAATTAATTATTAGTGAATTTTCAACACTAAGTCTTGTCCAACACCAGAAAATTCTTTTAATTTTTATCTATTAGTTCCAGATTCTTAAGATATTCTTTATATTCCAGGGAAAATTATATTTATTTCAAGCTTGGAGGACTGACACACATAGTACCATATAGAATAAGGAGGAAATAGGTTTGATAGCCCAAGGGGGAGAGTGAGTTTGGGAGAGAAGTAATCCCCAAGAGAGGGTAGAGATGTGTGTGATGCAACGAGGAAAGGGAATAGGGAAAAAGCAGCGATAGTATGCAGCAAGCATGGTTCCCGTCACCCAGTATCCTACACCTTCAGCTATACTAACCTTCATTCTATTATCATACTCGGTGGTGGCACTTTCAAAAATATAATACCTACTCTCTTCCCTTCAAATAAAACATTCCATTCCCGAGACAGCATCATTCCCATTCATTTCTGTTTTCCTGGATTGAAATACTTCGTTTTAGCAGTTTTTCCTTAAGGGAAGTCAGCTATTGGGGTCGTACTAATGACTCTATTTTCAAAATTTTTCTTCAAATACTCTTCGATCCTACCCACGATATATATATATATATATATGTGTGTGTGTGTGTGTGTGTGTGTGTGTGTGTGTGTGTGTGTAGGCTAACACAGTTAATTGTACTAACTAATTTCCTCTGAAATGTTGTATTTTTTTTTCTACTGGCATTTACTAATATGCATATAATGTTATGCTCGGATTGGCTTTTGACAGGGAATATGTACACTTTAGATGAATTTAATTATAATAAATGCTATTCATGATTATGATCTGAGTTATTCATGGTGTGTCAAACAGTGGAGAGATTGATTAGGGACTAATTTTCATTTATTCTTCAAAACTAAAATTTCTATTCTTTAAGTCCCTACCTGACCCTCCTGAACCTTACGGGGAAACCATTAGTCCAGACGGGAAGTGTAGTTGTACACATTGTAGCCTTGCCAAATAAAAAATACACTCATTATTCAGACTCTAATAATTCCCAAACAAAGCCGAGTACCATAGCTAGTAAGTATATATATATATATATGTGTGTGTGTGTGTGTGTGTGTGTGTGTGTGTGTGTGTGTGTATGTGTGTGTCTGTGTGTGTGTGTGTATGTGTGTGTCTGTTAACGATCTCGATCGCTTGATCGTTACCAAACTCTATATTTAAACGTTTTATGTAAAAATAAAGATTAAGTTCCTTAATGGCTGAAATCAGACCAGTGGGAGGAGGGTTTAAAGGGTACGATTTCCGAAAAGTCGAAATAACTCCGTTACTATACGTCGGATCGAAACATTGAATAAAATCAATCTTATTTCAAATTATATTTACTATAAATATTGATATATACATTTATTCTCTATCTTGAATATTAACCGAGATATTGGCATTTTAGCAGATTTCCCTTCAGGGAAATCAGCTATTGAGGTTGTACTCATGACGGAATTTTCAACATTTTTCTTCAAATGTCCATCGATCCTACTTAGTAGATGACGAAAATGAGGTCCGTTCAAAACTGTATGTGTATGTATATATATATATATATTTGTCTGTTACCGCTCTAGCGGTCGCAATTTTTGTTTGATCGTTACGAAACTCGAAATTTAGTCGTTTTATGTAAAAAGAAAGATCAAGTTATTGTTAACAGCTGAAATCGGACCAGTGGGAGGGGGAGGGGGTTTAGAGGGGACGATTTTCGAAAATTCGAAATATCTCCGTTACTATACGACGGATCGAAAAATAGTATAGAATCAATCTTATTGCAAATTACATTTACTATAAATATTGTTCTATACATATTTTCCGTATAATGAGTATTAACCGAGATATTTGTATATTTTGTAATGAGTTCCACTTTCAGTAAACCCCTACTCCTACTAGGGACATATTAGTA
Source organism: Riptortus pedestris (assembly GCA_019009955.1). Classification (NCBI taxonomy): domain Eukaryota; kingdom Metazoa; phylum Arthropoda; class Insecta; order Hemiptera; family Alydidae; genus Riptortus; species Riptortus pedestris. The sequence continues at coordinate 147,881,415 of CM032229.1, read as the reverse complement.
ATAAGCTGATATCTAATGAACCACCTCATTATTCGGTTAAATACAAAATATTGTTTTCAACAAAGCTTTATTTTACGAGGTACAAACAAATACGTTCTGTTGAACCCCCCCCCACCTTTTTTTTTGACTACAAAAATCTGAGTGATTGAGATAGAAATTATTTTGATTCATTTCAAATTACTCCACTAACTATAATAAATAGTTTCCAATAAAATTAATATTTTATATTCAGATATATTTCTTTAATTGTTTGTTTTTCCGGTCTATCTATCGATACTGCACTACAAGGTTGGCTAACCTGTTTGTTTACAATCCAGCCGAATTACGTTGTAGGGACTATTAACTTATATTGTAAATTCAATGAAAGATTTCTCATTGCCGTTTGTAATTATTCACTAATATTCACGGAAGTGTTACCTGTATGTTTATTTATCTATTGTAAACCTTCGCTGGCTAACCTGCTTGTTCCTTAATCATGTGAAAATCTCATAACCGTCTGAATCGTATTTTGCCCCCCTTCCCATTTCTATTTTCTTCCCAGATTCCTAAATTTGGAATGGTTGTGATTAAAAATATTGTGGTCTATTATTAATTACAGTAGTAGATATAATAAATAGATATGAATAATATTTATAACTTATATTCAAATATATTTCCGTAATTGCCTTTATTTCCGGTAAAAGCAGGCTAACCTGATTGTTTAGAACTCAGACTGTTTGCTATCAGGAAGGTTCTTCCCATTTTACTTGCCCTTTATTTGTTTACTTAATATTCACAGCAGTATTAAGTCTTACAACTAATGGATATTCTGTGGTACTATTTAGTGTTGGTGTAATAAGTGTTCAGAGCGCTGCGACCATTAACGGTAAGACTATCTTTGGTGTTCTTGTTGTTTTTTGAGATTGAATTGTTTTTAATTTAATCTCGGAGGCTAACGGACGAGAGTTACTTTCCCGCCAAAAGCTAGTTCGGCCGTTTCTTTCACTGGCTCGGCTCTCGTGAAATTTCTCTATTGTAAAACTTCACGTGGGAAATCTGCTTAGTTTACGCAGCCCCTGCGTGACGGACTTTTTAATAAGTGTGTGCGAATAATGGAGATGATATCGGCTAACTACGGGTCTAGTCGTGAGCTTACGCCAAAAGCTAGTTCGGCAGTTTCCGCAACTGTTCGGCTCTCGTGAAATTTTCTATTGTAAAACTTCACGTGGGAAACCTGCTTAGTTTACACCGTCCCTGCGTGACGTTTTTTTCCTAAATATTGTTGTAAGACGTCTGGATTACTTGTCTCGATAATATTTTGACAGTAGTTAAAGAAAGGCATGTTGTTTATTCATGTCAATAAAATGACATGAGTAATCAACATTATAAATATTATCCTAGCACATGGTATCTCATCATAAAATATTCGAAATTTAAGAATTAAATAAAATTTCGAATTTATTTACATAGGTGGTCCTTGGATTTTATAACTTTGAAAGATCACGTGGGAAAACAGTAGCGTTCATTATTTCAAAGTGTACTATTGAATAGAAGGTCCGGAAATTAGTCCCACAATTGTATTAGAAGAACTGACGTTTCATTCTTGAATTAGTAGGAATCATGTATCGAAATGTCGATGAATAATAGGCTGAAAGAAATTGAAGTATATGATTCGAACTTGGTGGATGGTTTCCGCTTTAGAAAATAGTATTTAAGAATGAAAAAGCATATGAGGGTAAAAAATAAGTTCATCTCGCATGGGATAAATAAACTAAGTAAATCAATAATACACATTCAAGATGTATTTTTATTTACGTAAAATAAGTGAGGAGCATATTAAGAAAAAAATGGATTCTTAAGATCGATGAAGTGCTATCACAATGAACAAGAGGCAGTTACTAGTAGTAGCGAGTCAATTAATAAAATATTAATTGCCTTGCAACCACCAGTGCTGCTGCTGTGTAACGGGCTAATAGTGTACACAACTTTTCTATTCATCGAGCGGGATTAGCATGAGCTAGGTTGTTGCGAGAATGTTTCCACACAACCAGCTTAACAGATCTGAAGCCAGTTAGAAAAGTCAGGGGCTGCGTAAACTAAGAAGATTTCCCACTTAAAGTTATACAATAGAGAAATCTCCATACGAGTGCCGAACAGTTACGGAGAAGCTACCATAGCTCGTCAGTTACACTTAATAAAAATGCAAATATCAACAATATGTAAATATTAATATCAAAATTATGTAAATATGTTAATATGTAAATATAAAAAGTCCGTCACGCAGGGGCTGCGTAAACTAAGCAGATTTCCCACGTAAAGTTATACAATAGAGAAATCTCCATACGAGTGCCGATCAGTTTCAGACACGGCCGAACTAGATTTTGGCGGGAACCATAGTCCGTCAATTATAGTTATAAAAATGCAAATATCTCGGTTAATATTTAAGATAGAGAATAAATATATATAACAATATTTATAGTAAATTTAATTGGCAATAATAATGGTTCTATACAATCTTTTGATCCGACGTATAGTAACGGAGATATTTCGAATATCCCCCTTCCACTGGTTCGATTTCAGCCATTAACGAACTTGATCCGTCTTTTTACATAAAACATTTAAATATCGAGTTTGGTAACGATCAAACAAAAATTGCGACCGCTAGAGCATGAGTACGACCTCAATAGCTAATTTCTCTTAAGGGAAATCTGCTAAAAAAGAGAGGTTAATACTAAATGGGTCGTATTCAAAAAGGATGACAAACCTATCTTGTATTCAGATACTTTTTATGCAGATTGCGCAGCGTATCTGTCACGAATCTCTCCTGTCTTTGAACTTAGATTATTCGTCCCACGTCTTTTTTACCTAAGCTCATCCTCCTATTTTCATCTATTTCCTCTCAGGATGTTTTTCACAGGTTTCTGCATATCGAGAACATCACGTATGGGATGATGCTTCTTTTACAAAAACAAAAATCGGAGCAAATTCCTTCTTGAATGTAATATTAATATGGTTTCTGTATATAATGTAGACATTCGTTGGCAATGTCATCATTATCGAGGTGGCCGGGTATTGGCAATGTCATAGTATTTTCTACTAACGTTTTCCTAGATATTCAACTGCCTTCGTTAGTCCATTTCAACTGACGACTGCCGATTTTGACCAGTTAAGAGTTGATAGGAATACCTAAAGACCTCGATACTCATCAACAGCTTGTAAGTTTTCTTAAAATGCGACTCCCGACTACTATACAAAAAACCTGCTTGCCTGTATATACTTCTTTTTAAGTCTTTCTCGTTTGGGGATGTTTTTTTTCTCAAGTACATCAGATAAAAGTTTACGAACCTGTGTACACCAAACTATTAATTTCATAGCAAGCAACATACTAACCGTGGAGAGGTATTCATTCTCAACCATAGAATGGTCAAATTCATATTTAGGCATCCTAAGTTGTTTAGAATGTTTTACACTAATTCCCTTCCAATTTCTATTTAGTGTATGATAAGGGTAGAACATATTGTTACGAAAATTAAATACATGAAAAATTAAACAGAGATAGTCACATATTTGGGAAGTACGAAGGAGATGAAAGGATCCGACCGACGGAAGGACTATTGGAGCCTGGAGCCTAGATTGTTCCTTCGTGACAGCGGCCTTTGATGTTGCCGCACCTCTATATAAGAATGTACAGCTCGGCCGACAGTTTAGTTTGTTCTCTGCTGTCTTCAAGTGATCATCAGTGCGTTCAGTGTTACAGTGCGGCTTAGTGCAGTGCGGTAAAGTGTTTTTATGTGAAGAACAGTGTTGTGCCGTGACTCTGTAAGTAACATTATAGTGCCGTGTTTAAGACAGTGCAGTGCCGTTAACTTCGCGAAGTAAAGGACAGTGCAGTGCCGTGTTTTTGTGAACTTCAGTGATCGTGAGTGAATTATTGGGCTGTGTAATCTGAAGAATAATGAATTTATCAGTGCTACTATGAGTAGTAGTTAAGAATAATTAACCAAGTGTGTAGTGCATTGTTAAATAAATTGTGCAGTGATAAAAACTGTGAAGCTTGTGTGTGTTTAATTTTGCAATCCAAAAGAACTCTAATAAACAACGTTTATTACTGATTTTGTAATAAACGTAACAATATACAGGTTATGCATTTTATTGAGTACTCAGTACAGAAAAACCAAAGACACCCATGTATTTTACTAGGGACAGTTAGATTAGTGACACTTTCATTCCATGACTACTACAACCACAAGTATTGACGACCTTATCTCTAAAAAGTCTGTTCCGCAGAGGCTGTGTTAACTAAGCAGATTTCCAATGGCGCCACGCATTTGCATTTATCTCAAAACGTAAAAGTTTAATGAGAACAATATTTGGTATTTAGGCTTCAAATGATGTGCTTCATAATATAACACCTTACTGTCAATATGACATGAGTAGGAGTGGGGGTTTACTGTTGACCGAAATCTAAAAAATGCAAATATCTCGGTTAACTAATAATAAGATAGAGCAAAAGCGTACATAACAATATTTATCGAGCATTACATTTGCAATAATATTGGCTGTATACAATTTTTCGAAGCGACTTTCAGTAACGAAGATATTTCGAATTTTCGAAATCCCCCCTCTAAACCCACCCCCTCCCACTGGTCCGATTTCAGCCATTAACGAAGTTAATCTTCCTTTTTACATAAAATGTTTAAATATCGAGTAAACAAAAATTGCGACCGCGAGAGTCTTAACAGACAAATATATATATATATATATATATATATATATATATATATATATATATATATATATATATATACTAGCTCAGATACCCGGCTTCGCTCGGGAATTCATTTGAGGCTGAATGGTGTTAGTAATTTTTTGGCAAGGCTTTACTTTGCACAATAGTTTGACATTTGCCCGTCCCAGTGTTTAGTTTAAATACCCGTCGTTTCTGTGGATTTGTTAATAATAAAATTATTTTTTTATGTAAGACCACTGTTCTCCATATTGTCATATTTCCCGTTTCCTGTGCATTATGCATAGTTTAGAATTATTAAGCAGTTCCAAAGAATTGTTGAGCAAATTTCACTAAATAATAAAATAAACAACTTTGTTATGTGCATATTTGCCGAAACCCCAATAGGAGACGAAATATCACTATTTTTAATTTCAGGCCTCCCTTATAACCCCCACTCCTGCCCTTCCCTAGAAATGTTAGTATGGCTTATTATAAGGAAGGCGTTAGTGCTAATTCACATACCGAGTTTGGTTTAGTTCGGTTGAGTCTTTTGTGCCAAATAAAATTGTTGACTTCTGCTATCACTTTTTGGCGTATAACGCCTTTATAATTAGGTATAAGACAAAAGTGTACATGACAAAAGTTTCTCTAAATAACAAAATAAACAACTATTGTTATGTGCATATTTGCCAAAACCCCAATAGGAAACGAAATATCACTATTTTTAATTTCCGGCCTCCCTTATAACCCCCACTCCTGCCCGTCCCTAGAAATGTTTTATGGCTTATTATAAGGAAGACGTTAGTGCTAATTCACGTACCGAGTTTGGTTTAGTTCGGTTGAGTCTTTTGTGCCAAATAAAATTGTTGACTTCTGCTATCACTTTTTGGCGTATAACGCCTTTATAATTAGGTATACGACAAAAGTGTATATGACAAAAGTTTCTCTAAATAACAAAATAAACAATCTTAGTTATGTGCATCATTGCCGAAAATGCAATAGGAAACGAAATATCACTATTTTTAATTTCAGGCCTCCCTTATAACCCCCACTCCTGTTCATCTCAGAGAATATTAACATAGCCTAAAGTCTAAGTTGGGTTAGTAGTAATATACATACCAAGTTTCATAAAATTCGGTTCAGCCGTTTATGCGTGAAAAGGTAACAAACAAACAAACAAACATACACGAAAGAAACAAAATGCAGTTATGGTGTCTATGACATGTGAAACGAAAAGTTATCGTGAAATTTCGCGAAAAAAATCAATGTACAGACAGAGGTTACAATTTTATATATATATATATATATATATATATATATATATATATATATATATATATATATATATATATATATATATATATATATATATAGATATATATAATTTTATATGGACCTCATCCCCTGTGTAGGATCGATGGGCATTTGAAGAAATTTTTCAAAAATCGCGTCATGAGTACGACCTCAATAGCTGATTTCTCTTGAGGGAAATCTGCTAAAAGAAAGGATGTTTTTTGGTGCTGTTGTTTGTGGTGTAGAATACTTCAATCTTCAGTCCTATACCTAATAATGGCAGTAAACAATCCTAGAATTGATCTAATATAATAAATGATGCATGACAAGAAATATCAGACTCAACAATACCCAAAATTCCTATTAAAATCTTCAGTGTAAAGAGAATAAATGCGCGAATTATACTTTTCAATATAAAACAGGATTCTTTGAAAAAGGACGAGGAAAAAAATAATTAAAAGGCTTAAAGGATTACTAAGGGTCGAAGAAATATATTTCCATATAAAAATTAAAACAAAAAGGATGAAGGTGAATATTTGAAAATATACGAAGAGGCGGTTGTTAGCATTACAATAATAGGGAGTTGGAGAGGTTTGAAGCTATTATAGCCCCTAGCAGTAGTAGCCTCTAGCCTACAGGCTTTGTATCTTTACAACTTAAAGCCACACCGCTTTTCATTCTATGCTAATATCCACCATCTTTTACATTAACTATTCACAACTATGGACTCCAATAACCAACGTGGGGGCATAGATATAACGAGTAGGGAAACATAATTTATTTAACTTTTTTTAACCCCTTTATGATGTGTTTTGCAAAAATAAACAAAAGAATGTTATCTTAATATTGAAGAATTTTTTTTTTGTTGAGCCAAATGTTATAATTGAACATAAGTAATACTAAATGATTATATACCCTTACATCCAGTGGGATTGAACTAAGTCCAACAGGAAATGTCACGGAAGCCGAAATACTAAAATCTGACTAAAATTCTTCTTATTCTGGACCCAATATTATTTATATATTTTTCAAATTTTATGGCAAGGGTCTCCATTTACGTCCTCTGTGAGGACAGTCGCAACGTAATGTAAAAGGTAAACGAGCACTTCAGAAATGGATAGCCCATGAAGAGGTGGCAAATAAGCCACGAAACATGTAGGACAGTTTCAATAAAGTTTGTACCGGAGAAAATGTGTTTTAATTGGAGACCCTTGCCATAAAATTTGGATAATATTTAAAACATGACTGTAAAAGCAACCTAAAATCAAAGGTTTAGAGGAAAGTTCTATTAAAGTTCTTATCTTTCTATTATTGTCTATATATACATAAATTTGAAGATTTTTGAATAATTAAAAAAAAAAGAAAATAGATTACGTACTCATGTCTGCCTATTTTTCATAAGTATCCCAGTAGTAAATCAATTTTAGGCAAAACTATAATGTATAAATACGAAAGACTATTCATTCAAAGTTATTTGCAGAAATATGTTTGATACATTCATTATGACCGCCATAAGTTAAAACAATACACGATAAATAATTAATGGATCTTGAAGCAACAATGTGCAGCAATACATTCAAAGTACTAAGAATTACTTTAGTCAGCTGAGAAATTGTTAATACTTTTCTGTATATTAATCACGTGCGCACCCAAGTGAATTGCACTCTACTATACGCCTATTTAAAGAAAAATAAAACTTTTTAATTGAATTAATTATTTATGCCATAATATTAATACTCTTTAGCCTTGGTAATAGGAATTTATTTAGTGGAAGACTCACTAAGTAAAATCCTTAGTCCCATCCTGGCTAGAAAAGGATGGTAACCTGTAGATAACCCGTCCTAATTAGCCATAGTAGAAAAACGTAAACGTTAATAAATAATTAAATTTAATTTTTTAGCACTCTGATCTTGTATTACTAAAAGTAATGTCATATAGGAAAAAATGAAGGTGCATTTTAAGGTTTCTTTTATTATTTAAAATATAAAAGTGCACCAGGACCTCCAACTGGAACTATATATGATTTACAGATCAGAATTAAGTTTTATTTATTCTACTACCTTCTGTAATTCGGAATTTTATATCAATTCTGGAAGTATTTCCAGGAAAATTGTGAGTAAAATTAATGACTAAAATTACCCTATTTTCATCTAACTAATGAAGAATTGAAAGAACTAAATGCAGTAGAAACTTAACTGAAAATTTGGCTGGTGAATCATTCATTTAAGATCGCAATGGTTTGAAGAGTAATAATGTTTCGAAGAGTATGCCGAAGTAAAATAAAATTATTCTTTTAAAATTTCAATACATTCTGTAAACCGAAAGAATATTACATTAAATCATAACCTTAATATACAAAACACCCAGAAAATACGATGACGAACAAACGTGCTCCATAGGTTTCATTCCAATTTAAACTGTACTGCTAAAGTGAAATATAATTAAATCCTTTCCAGCAGAACCAAAGAATATTAAAAGAAAGATGTAGCAGCAGCTGTTGTAGAAATGAAAAAGAAATAATATCTTTTTCTTGATGCCTCCGAAAGAATGAAAATCTAAACTTAAATCTTTTATTTAAAAACGTATTATGGGTAGAAATGCTCTTACAAAGAATACAAGGAAGGCCATTTTAATTTATTATGGACAACTAATTACGCAGGTTTTTTTTTTCTTCTTTTATCCTCATTTCAGAAATGAATTCTAGGTCCAGGAAGCAAAAGTAATTGAATGATAATTTAAAAGGTCCGTCACAAGGGGCTGTGGAAACTAAGCCACCTTTTTTTCTAATTGAACCGTACTGACGTGCAGATTATGTCAACCTTTTTCAATCGTTCAATTCCATGTGCCTTGCTTTGTATGGATTCCATGTTAGCTACTTTGTATTTGAACAATACACCAAATTGTGATGTGGAACCTTATTCTGAAGATTCGATATTTACTAACTATAGATAACTCATATCTACAAGAAACTTAATTCAGCTATAACAAAATGTATAGAATTGTTGCAGAATAGTTATACCGCATTTTAACAGATTTCCCTTAAGGGAAATCAGCTATAGAGGTTGTACTCAAGATGCGATTTTCGAACTTTTTCTTCAAATGTCCATCGATCCTACCTAGGAGATGATGAAAATGAGGTCCGTTCAAAACTGTGCATATATATATGTATATATATATATATATATATATATATATATATATATATATATATCTGTATATATCTATCTATATATTTGTCTGTTACCGCCCTAGTGGTCGCAATTATTATTTAATCGTTACCAAATTCGATATTTAGCCGTTTTATGTAAAAAGAAAGATCAAGTTCGTTAACGGCTAAATTCGGACCAGTGGGAGGGGGGGGGGTTTAGACGGGAGGATTTTCGAAAATTCGAAATATTTCTGTTACTATACGTCGGATCGAAAAATTGTATAGAACCAATCATATTGCAAATTACATGATCAATAAATGTTGTTATGCACATGTTTTCATTATCTTTAATTTTCTTCTTATTTTTATCTTTAGTTTTCGGCCTTCAGTAACCCCCCTGCGCCACTCCTGCTTATGCCATATCAACAATAAGCTGTTATATTATGAAGCACTTTATTTGAAGCCTAAATAATGAATAATGTTCTCATTAAGCTTTTACGTCATGAGATAAATGCAAATTGGGCGCAAGTGGGAAATGTGCTTAGTTTACGCAGCCCCCCCGTGACGGACTTTTTGAATTAGAAGCTTAATAACTAAGTATGGTATTTCTGATTTCATGTTTTACCTCGCCCCAAAATCCCCAGTTTTCAAAGGTCTAATTTCGGATACTGCTAAGTTACCCTTTCATTGCACGCGTAAAAAAGGTTTATATGATACATCAGCTTTGAATAAAGTGCTTGGTAAACAGCTTATTGTGAATATGACATGATTAAAAATGGGGATTTAATTAAGGATGAAACGTAAAAACTCCAAATATCTCGGTTAATATTCATTAATTCTTAATTATAATTAGTAATTTAATATTCCATATGATTGGTCATGTACAATCTCTCGATCCTACATTAGTAACACAGAAATTTCAAATTTTTGAAATTCCTATCTCAACCCCCTCCCTCCGATTGTTCCGATTTCTGCCATTAACGAACTTGATAGAGAAATTTCCTAGTAAGAAAATTCAATCAATAAAAATAAGAGGGACGTATATTTCAAATGTTCGAGAGTTACATAGTTTATCACAAAAGTCAATAATTTTCATTTCCTTTTACGAAATAAAGGAAGTATTGTAATCGCGGAAACTTTTGTGGTAGGAATTTTAAAGACTGCAAATACAGTTTAAATAAATATGTCTTCCTTTATGTATGTATGGTAATCTATATATATAAAAATGAATGTTTGTCTGTATGTCCTTTATAGACTCGTAAACGGCTGAACAGAATTTTATGAAACTTAGTATGTATATTACTACTAACCCAGCCTAGACTTTAGGCTATAATAATATTCTCTGAGACGAACAGGAGTGGGGGTTGTAAGGGAGGCCTGAAATTAATAATAGGGATATTTCGTCTCCTATTGGGGTTTCGGCAAATATACAAAGAAAAGTTGTTTATTGTGTTATTTAGAGTAACGTTTGTCGTATACCGAAGTATAAATGAGTTATACATTAAAAACTAAAGTGGAAGTCAACAATTTTATATAGCACAAAAGACTCAACCGAATTAAACGAAACTCCGTATGTTATTTGGTATTAACACCTCCCTGATTATAAGCCATATTAAAGTTTTGAGGTACGAACAGGAGTGGGGGTTGTAAGGGAGGTCTGAAATTAAAAATAGCTATATTTCGTTTCCTACTGGTTTTTCGGCAATTATGCACACAACAAATGTTGTTTTGTTATTTTTTTATTCAAAGTAAGTTTGTTATAGGCACTTTTGTCGTTAACGAAGGGGAGGTATACACGAAAAACTATAGAAGAGGTCAACAATGTTATAGGACACGAAATACTAAATCGAAATCAACCAAACTCCGTATTTTTATACTATAAGCTTTATTAACATTATTAGGAACCAACAGTAGTGGAGGTTGTTAGGGAAGCATGAAATGAAAAATCGTCATATTTCGTTTCCTATTGGGTTTTTTTTTGGCGAACTTGCACATGACAAAAGATGTTTAATTTGATATTTAGAGTAACTTTTTTCATAAACATATTTATCGTAATTTAGTATTTTAGGTGGTGGCGACGCAACGCGCGCAGGGTACAGCTAGTTTAATATAAATAACCCCCCCCCCCAGAAACCCAGAACAATAAACTAAAAACTATTAAAACCACCATCCGTCCATGGAAATATTCGACAAGAGACAACAGAAGAGATGAAGTTGTATTAGGAAGACTCCGAATTGGGCACACACGACTTACGCATGGCTATCTTATGACAAAAGATCAACCCCCGATTTGTGAGAAATGTAACACAGAACTGACTATATATCATATATTAATGGAATGCCATAAGTATACAGATATTAGAAACAAATACAATATTTCCAATAGTATAGAAGTGGCCCTTGGAGATGACCCGAAAGAACTCCATAAATTGTTTAATTTTGTAAAAAACACGAGTTTATACAAAGAAATTTAAAGTGCAATTGCTCGTATCCTCGTTTATATTGTTAAAATGGCGATATGGATGAGGATACCAAAATGTGAATTATAAATATTACAGGGCGATGATAACCTGGTAGTTTTTCGCCCTTAAACCCTATACAACAACAACATAATATAAATAACACACCCTCCTACACATGGTATACATCTAAATGCGGCTGACCCGATCACTGATCTATCACACCACATATGCTTGAGATTGGCATAGCAAACTCTATGAATGGGGAAATGAAATCCATAAATTCGAAGAGTATACAAATCCAAAGAGTTAGTTGTTCACAAGAACCAGGTGTTTGCAGCCAGGGCAACAATATGCAAAGAGAAAAGTTTATTTTCGGCCTTTACGTTTGTATTTACGATTTGCTTATCACATTTACAAGGATGAAATATAAATAAATACTCTTTAAAAAAGTAAACCAATATCTTTAATTAGTCAATGCAAGGCATTAGTCATTTAAAAATGACATCATTTCTATAGTTTATCCATTACTTGAAAATTAAATTAAATTAATTTTTAGACTTGAAGGACTTCGGTATATAATCAGAATGTGGGACAACACTTTTTTGCCTAAATATATTCTCGATAAGGGCGGGGACAGACAAGAAAAGAAAACATTTTAGCATTGGGAAGTAGATTCCAAAACCTAATACAGAGGGAAAATTGATTGATTATTTCTAAAAATTCGATGAGTAGGACGACTAAACTCTAAAGACAGGAAAGTACGAATAAACTCGCTTAATAATTGAGCAACGAAAAAATGTACACAACAACAATTGTAGGTCATCAATAGTTTTACGATTTTGGTTCATTAACATTTTTCGAAAGAACTCATATTCACTGAAATATTTTGAACTTCGAATCTCCACTCGAATCCATTCCTAGTCCGATTTCAACTATAAACGACTACGAACTTTAGAGTTGAACGAAACCGTTAAATGTCTAGTATAATATAGATCAAATACACAGTATTGATCTACGAAATAAAATCCTAATTGAAGGCATCATCTGAAATCTAATTGAAACCAGTATTTGGTAAAAATCTATTGAAAACAATATTTGGTATTTTAGCTTGGAATGCGATGTTTCATGATACATTTAGTTATTGTTATAACTAAGAACGTAAAACCTTAATCGATGACTTCATAAAACAACGCATTTGCAAGCAACTCACGTAGGAAAAGTTCAATAAAACAATATTTGGTATTTCAGCTAGGAATGGAATGATTCATGATATATTCACCACTTATTATTATAATTAACAACGTAAAATCTTAATCGAAGTCTTCATACCCCTTTTCAGTACCACGATTTCAGACGTTGACGAACTTGATCAATATGTTTACATAAAACTTTTAAATATGGAGATTGGTAAAGATAAAAGAAAAAATGCGACCACTACAGCGTCAGCAAACACACACACAAATATATATTTGAAGGGATCTAATTTTCATCGTCTTCTGGTTAGGCTCAATAAACGTTTGTAGACATTTATTTTTGGAAATAGCTGATCTCACTTAAGGGAAATCTGCTAATAGAGAAAGGAAGGTATAGTAAGTGTGAATACGGCGCAAGGAGTCTACCCTACCCGCACAACACGTAGACCTAGGAGCGAGCAGTGGCGGATGACACCCAGGCCAGTAAGCCAGAGGAAAATACCAGCATCCTCTGAGCCCACTTCCCACCTCCAGCAAATTATCAGATTATAATTATTCAGGTGTAGCATGAATTGGGAGAGTCATTTATATAAGACGACATATCTTTAGTTTGTTAGGCAATGGGCTGCCTCCAGTTTCAGAAAGGAATGTAGGCCTGATGAGGTATAGAAGTAAATGACGCGAAACATGTAGGGTTTTAATAAAGAGAATGAAAAAGGAATAGTGCTTCTATAAATTCTGATCGTTTGCGTACGAGTGAGGCGAGATAAGATAGGGCGGTAGGCCAGTAAAGCAGAGGAAACTAGGAGTTTCCTCGGTGGCCACTTCCCACCTGAACCAAATTATCAGATTATAATTATTGAGGGGGTGGGATGAAAGAAGAGGGGTGGGGGTGGATGAATGAGAGGGAGAGAGAGCGAGGGAAGGAGGTGGGATATGTCAATATCTAATTGGAGGGGTAGAGGAGGGTAGGGGTGGGGGCGAGAGAGAGGGGAGGGAGCAGCGGGGGCGGCAGAGGAGAGACGAGCCGCCTCTAGGCCAGTCTCTAGCGAGCCTCCACCTCCGCGCCGTCCCCCAGCCTCTCTCCGTCTGCCTTGTCTGTCGGCCTCTCTACCTCTGTAACTCTAGTAGCTCCACAAATAGCTACCTTTACTCCTCCAAATAGACCGACCACAGCTACACTACACTAAAAATAGATACCCCTACCTCTACAACACACTATCTCTCTCTACTATCACATATACTATACCGGCTTTTTTTCTCTACAACAATTCCATTTCATTAACAATTTTTTTAAGAAAGAAAAAATAACAAATACTACGCGATCACTTATCACATGACCAAAACTTTCCACAGACAATCAGACGGAAGCGGTCGCGTCGTTCTCTAGTAGTGTTGAGAGAAACAGAGAAAGTGCGTCAAAGTGCGTGAGTGATCGTTGATGTGTATCGGGACGTGTTGTTGTGTAGTGTTTTAAGATAGAGCGGCACAGAAAGGGGATGATTCACTGAATTGGTGCCCGGCTCTAGCTGGTTGAATTCGGGTCAAATATGAGGTTTGTCAACTAATTTGGTCCCCTTCAACCAGCTGTAGTCGGCACCACACTTTGCACCCCGCACACAATGACGTCTGCCAGAAAAATCTAGGACTCCTTTTAGAGTCTGGTGAAAGATCTAAATTTATATCCAAAAAGACACTTAATAGTATTTTTTTTTTCTTCTTTTTCTTGAGCATTTCATTTTAATCTGTGAGTTTTCATGTGTTCAAGCATGTACACATTAATATTCTGTCATTGCTTTATCAAGAGTGCCTGTGTATTTCAAGTCTGTTTTTTCTTATGTTTTGGTTTTCACCAACTTTTCACTGTACTTGGTAGATAAATTGTATTTTTTGATTTATTTTTGTTGGACACATTGTTTTGAAAACATTTTTAAAAGCACAATGGAGGAGTGAAAATTCTCGTCTTCTTTGATTTTAACTGCACTTGCACTAACACCCCGCTGCCCATTTTGTGGCTAGAATAACCTGACTATAATTCCCGATATATCAACAAAGAAGCGACTCGAAAAAATGAAGCGCAAGCTACGAGTCTGTCTCGAAGAAAATTTGTTTAAATGTTCTTTGAGTAAGTTTCAAAAAAGTCGAAATTTTGGCTCTCTATTGGCTGGTTTTTGTGCGTTTGTAATTGTCTATAAAGTCATGTTAAGATAATGTAGTCAATTAAAACTGAAATGTCATATAGCATCAACGCAAAAATGTGTAAAGCCTTAAGATAACAAAATGTTCCATGTGTCTCAATAAATGTGATCAAATTCTAATGACTTACTTCTTTATTTAATAGAGCTTGGGGTACAGAAAAAAAAAACCTTATTAGTATTTATTTCAAAGGAATGATGTTCAAATCCATAAGCTCAAGGTTTATAGTAATAGTAGCAATAAAAGCTGAGTATCAGCAGGTAATAAGATGGTGTAAATTTTGATATTATTTATATTTTTCCCTTACAAGTCGTATAAATATAATAAAGAATTAAAAAATTTCACTAGAACTATTTGGTATTCTCTACATCATGGTATAAAACTCTACAACTACAACGTCTTAAAACTGTAGTTGTCATGCCAGATAATGAAACAGTAAAACATGTAAAATGTTTAACTTTTATCTCACAATGTTTGAACTTGAAATAATTATTTAAAATACTTGAAATTTGTGAAGTATGCAATCAAATACTACTATGTTCGGACTGAAAAGACATTGCTTTATATCTTCCACAAATAGATATCCATTTATAGAAATATTATGAAAATAAGAATTTAATACTCAAGGAAACAGTAAGTTTTATATGGTATAAAAAAAATACCAAGGTCCAGTTCACAGCATAAAAAAAAAATAAACGTTCATTATATTTCTTAAAAATTTCATAAGTCATGGTATTATTTCTATATTTTGTCTATTATACTGATGACATTTCTTATTCCAGAGTGGCGAATGAAAAAATATAAAAATTGAAGAGAGTGAATGAAAAGTGAAGCTGGCTCAAAAAGATGATTTTATGGCTGGGAGGAGTTTGCGTGCTTTTGCGTAATGAGCAAGGAGACAATGACTGAAGGTGTGTGTGTGTTTGTAGCGTGGCTGTGGCGTGAGAGAGAATGATGAGAGGGGATTGGACGGTGTATGAACGGACACCTTAACAATTCAGCAGAGAGAGCTTCTCGCCGCCAGCCTTCAGCCGGCCCCTGCTTTTAGTGGATTAACTCTAGAGGGAAGCATAGTCGCCCGAGGGGCCCGCTTAAAGATTGCTTTAGGCTTATCTTAGCCAAGCAATACCCTTTCTTTTCCAAGGGCTAGATCAAAAGCTACCGCAACTAGGATAGACCAATCATCAAACCGTGAAAAAGAAAAAAAGCTCAATTTTTAAATTTAATCAAGTTAAAAGCTATTTCTATTAATTTTTTTTTCATTGGAGTAATATTTCAGGATTATATTTTAAAAAATCGGGAGAAATCAAAAAGACCGTCTCGAAAATATCCACTGACAACCTTTACTATCAGAACATTTTATAGAAACCGTTAATTGTAATCACTAGACGCACAGGAGCAGAGCAGGACCTATTTAATCATTCTGCGTATACAACAACTATGTCCTTCCTATTATGGAACCCTAGCCTCTAGCGTACTCTCTCAGCTCATCCAGACACCCTGGACCTGGTCTCCCACTCAACACCGTATAATTTTCTCTGAGCAATATGTCGGGTTCCATTCCATAAGAAAGTTCAACCAACGGCCCTTTCATCCGGTAAATATGCTCTTTGAGGTGTTCCATACGCAACCAAAAGCACTGAGCACGAAAATTGAATTTGTCAAGTGCTCTATTTATATAAAACACAAACGGCTTGATTACGGAAAAAGTACAACTCCTTCTTGAAATAAATCGCAAATGTCCAAGAATATACCAACGTATTCCTAAAAAAAGTCATTAAAGGATTTATATAAAAATAAAAAAGGAATACAATGGAATAACGTTGAGAAACAGCCTTGAAAAATTGCATTCTGGTAATTTACAAGTCTAAAGCGACCAATCGTATTTATGAATAGATACGTATTGAGCGACTTAACAATTAAACGCAGTTTGTGGTATTTCTTAGGGAAAGGTAAAAAATATATATCATTTTTTCATTTCTCTGGTTAACGTTTATACCCAGTCAGTTTTTTTTTTTACCACATTCAAGTACCTTGCAAGTCAAAAATAATTTTTGGTATTATTCATTTTATATTAACAAGAAATTTCAAATCACTATATTAGGGTTTTCTAAGCAGCAAGGACCAGTATTTTCCATTACCTTAATGAAGAAAATGAAATGTGAATGAAATGAGAGTTTAAGAGATTATTATTTATATAAAAAAAAATATTTTATTTAACTAAAACATTAGCAATTCATATAATTGTTTAACTTAAAATTCTTTTCATAATTATACATAACTTATTTTCAGGTATCTAACTATTTTCTAGGCTAACTCTCAATGACTGTGGTTTTGTAAATGATAGACAACACGCGCAATTATTGGATAACCTAAATTTAGTAAGTGGAGCACATTGTTTGATGATATAGGACTCGTCCAATATTGATTAACTACAAAACTCAAGTTGTGTTACAAAAACGTTTTAAACATCAAATGACAGCTAGTTGTTACCTGCTACTTAAAAAACTAACAATAGATAAAACAAATAACTAATAGTTCGTTAGGTAAATGAACTTATAGTTCGAATATTTAAAAATTGATAAATTATGTACAACTGTAACTTTGGATTTAATCGTCGCATCTAAATTTGGTGATAGGATACTTTACGCGAAAACACCTCAAAAATCATAAATATAACGTCCGTGAAATCAATACTAGGGTCTAGCAAAAAAAAAATATTGTTCAGGAAAAGTGGACTAGCACACATTGGACGGGAGGGTCAGACATGCGTAGAAGTGGCCCACAACTGAGGTGATAGCGCATGGCCAAAACAATGCTTCAAGCGACAACTCGAAATGAAAATTGTTTTGCCAAATCTATAATACCTAATAATAATTAAACTGCTATTAACAATTTCTTATTATATATAATGTAATTTACGACTTAAAATATTTCGGGTTTGATTTATTATTGATATTGAACACATTGAGCAAAATATTAAAGCAATGAGGCGTATTTTGGAAATTAACATAATTCTTCATATCCCGAAAATCATAACTTAAGATCAATCCCAGTTCTATATAACAGTATTGGAAAATGGCCCACGCTACGATGAAAGAAATAAAAAAATATGTTTAAAACTCCTTTATCGCTAATTAGGAAAATATGATGACCCACATAGCAGTAACATTATTTATTTTTATATTAGACAAAGTTGGCTAATTTTTATTAAAGAAGGATGATATTATATAATAACATAAAAATCATAATCATTGTCAGTTAAGATCTTTTTATCTGAGCGCGACACAAAACTTCTCACTTTTTCAAATGGGTTTATGAATGGCCGTTAATAAGTAAAACATACTTTGACCCAGTGCACTTTGCAAATAGTACTTAGTACAAGATCATGACGTGAGAGCGCCATTTTTTCGTAATACAAAGCGGACTAAGCCTTTGCCTAGAATATTCTAGTTGCTGTTTTTAATCTCAATTAAAATTAATTTCAAATTGGGTTTTGTTATCTGCAATTATGGCACATTAATAAAAACGTTCGTTTGCCTTAAAGCCAAAGCTTTTCTTGGCGTATCCCTACTTCCATAGGGGATAAATAAAATACTTTCCCAAAAAATTAAACGTTAAGGCTTTTATTTTGCCTACGAAACTACACTTTCTAATATAAGAGTAATTTAGATTTTTTTTTAAAAAATTACTTCAAAGATTTGTTAAATAAAAACAGAGGAATAACGATATTCGCATAAAAAAATATTAAATTATTTTGCAATTACAAGATCCCATTATTCTTTGAATGACCACCACTGTGCACATCAATGAGTACACAGATGTGGTAACTTTCGTAAACCAAATTTTAACTTATTCCAAAGAAAAATGTTTTCGAGCACTAGTTTGCCCATCAAATAGGAACATCAACAGGAGAAAAAAGTCATTAATATCTCCGTTGTTATGTGTCAGATCGAAAAAAAATTTAATAAACAATCGTGTAGATAAATGAAAGTACTTACATTGGCGATAATTCTTTTCGTATATCTCACATTAACGGAATTATTTGTATTTTCGTTTTGTGTTTCAGTCAAAAATTCCTATAGCTCCTACGCTTGTGATTTTCACTTTAAACTACTGCACTGTTTAACGTCTTATTTGCTGTTTAAGCTTCGAGTATCGTTTACTTTGAGTAATTAATAGAGGGAGAATTAAAAATTGTAATAACCAAATGACATCAACACGTTATCATTCCAGCTCATAAGAACTTTCCTACGTGACTATAAACATGATGTACAATCAGGGTTAGCTCACAAGAAATGCTACATACCAAAAATGCTGCAGTAAACGACACCTAATTAAATCTTGTTTTCGCAGAAAATGTGAATCAATTAAAGGGTAGTGAAATTTTTGGTGTCAAATAAAAATCTATAGCATAGCATTAAACGTTATATTTTAATAAAATGGCAATCTTTAAGTTGCCAAATTGCATTCTCGTGGCCATATGGCACTTCTGGAAATCCAACTTGTCATCTGCAGCATGACACTTAAAAAATGTCCCTTTCAATGAATGTATTTCTTACTCGGTTGCGATTATCTATTCAATTTCCTGGTCATTTTTAGGGAATTTTTCTCATTTTTAAAAGACACTACTTTCAAACGACACAGGAATCTTGACAAGAAAAAATGTTTTTCTCGTGTTTACATACATAAATATATAATCATTTTAGATAGACTATCAGATAAGTAAGTTATATAAACAATTTTCAAGCTGTCCGATTTATATCTTTTTGAAAGTAGGATTAATATAGTGTTTTCTATCCAAACCTCATCAATAATATTATCACGTTATTATTTGTAGGGAAATTTTCTATTTCTGGGCAATAAAGTTCTTAGTTTAGCCAGAAAGACCAAGAATAGGATGATAGTTTCTTCCTTAGACTACATATGAAAATTAAGGAATGCCCAAATCGATGGATAAAATGTTTATATGTGGCAGTGGTAAATTTTTTATTTATTTAGGTGTGTCGCAATTTAGCGATTCACACATTTTCTTGTTATAATACTAAAATAATTTAGGTAAAGTCACCTTATAAAAACCAATAAAAAAGGTTAAAAAATCTACTGAGGTAGGTAAAAGTACGGTTATTTACTTCCTTAGACGACATATGAAAATAAAGGAGTAGTCGACAAAAACTGTTCAAATCGATAGATAAAATGTTTATACGAGGCAGTGGTAAATTTTTAAAATTATAGAAATGGTAAAAGTATATATAATTGTCATTTAACAGAAGTATACAATCTGAAAGTAATAAACCACTTTGTCTCAAGTGAAAACTGTATGTAAATAATAAGTCTTACATAGAGCTTCTATTTTAGAACCTATTGTGATTAAAAAAAAAACATACGACTTCTTGGCAAGTAACCAAATACCGACAAATGGTCTCAGGATAATTTAAAAACTGATTTAGAGGAAGTTTATCAACCTGAAGGAATCACATACGGATTCCTACAGAGTGGCATTTCATTGATACGTAGCGATTGACCGTAGTTTTTTTTTGCGAATATGAGATTCAAACCTGTAGTTCTTAAATAATCTTAGTACCTCAGACATTTATATTTAAATTTAAATAAACAATTATAATTAGCATTTCTGTGTAAATTTTTGCCACATTTTGCAAAGCAACTGTGATAGGCTTGTTGGTGTTTGCCACTCTATCCTACTTCTCGCACAACCGGGACATTAATTATCCGATGCTCTATGTAATTCCATAAATATAATAAGTGGTATAGCTGACTACCAATGGAGTGCCAAGGTCATACTTTTTGGGGTCATCAGGTCGCACCTGCGTTACAGTGACATTCCTAACCAAATTACACAACTTCTATGCATAGTAGCTAGAACGCTGTGTAGGCAAGTTGAGAACAAATAAATATCCGGACACAGAAACCGTGAAACCCACTGATAAAAAAGTTAAATGAGTTATTTATAGTTTCGAAACGAATCAACCTTAGTTACTAGGCCAGCGGGGTACGCCTTCCCCCAGATACTCACGAGCCACCTAAATAATGCCCTAAATTCAAGGAGGTGGTAGTGACTGAGATTATTTGAAATAGAAAAAAAACCTACGTTCGAATACAAACCAGGAGAGAGTACATTTTTTTATTTATTTTTAATAAGGAGCAAGAGCTAATTTACAATAAAATTACTCCAAATCTTTACTAAGAGAAAAAGTATTAATTTGTGGCAACAGAGATGGAATCAAACAGATAGAGGATTATATCTAAAATTATATATCCTCGTTTTAAAAACCAATATCCCAAAATACATTTTATCTAACGCTAATACTAACTGGACACGGAAATACAATCTCATACTTATACAGATTCACTTACTGACTCAAATACTTCTGAATGCGACAGTTACACTGAACAGACATTCACCCACCTGATTTATGAATGTAGACCAACTCAAGACATACGAAGACAGTTGAAGTCTTATTCCCGCTTGGTATATCAGTCCTGATATTTTATTTTCAAAACACCTAAATATATTAAAAACAATAGCCTACGATATTCTTAAGCTGAGAGAGGAAAAGATAATATAATATTAATATTATGTCATTTTGTTTTATTGGTAATTTAATTGAATTCCTAAATTCTTCTATTTAATGTTTTTTGTTTTATTTAGGCAAGTTGAAATTTCTTAATCTTATTTCCATTTTTAATATGTATACATATTATTATATAAAAATTGTTAGAAGTTTTGTCAAAATATGCATGGGATGTGCAGAAAAATAAATTCCCTCCACATAGGGTTACTATGTAGAGGAAATGCATTGAAAAAAAAAAGGTGCAAGAGATAAGCAACAAAGATACCGGGAAACAACGATCAATGTCGATGATTTTGTTTATTGTTTATTATTATTTACGTCCACTTTATGCTACTACGGCTAATCAGGAAGGGTTATCTACGGGTTACCATCCTTTTAGCAGATTTTCCTTAAGGGAAATCAGCTATTTAGGTTGTACTCACGACGGAACTTTCGAAATTTTTCATCAAATGTCCACCGATCCTACCTAGTAGATGACGAAAGTGAGGTCCGTTGAAAACTGTATATATATATATATATATATATATATATATATAGATCTATCTATCTATATATTTGTCTGTTACCGCTCTAGCGGTCGCAATTTTTGTTTGATCGTTACCAAACTCGATATTTAGTCATTTTATGTAAAAAGAAAGACTAAGTTCGTTAACGGCTGAAATCGGACCAGTGGGAGGGGGAGTTTATAGGGAAGGATTTTCGAATTTTCCGTTACTATACGTCGGATCGAAAAATTGTACAGAATCAATCTTATTGCACATTAAATGTACTATAAATATTGTTATACAAATTTATTCTCTATCTTGAATATTAACCGAGATATTTGCATTTTTATTAAATCTGGACCAGTGACTCCCGCCAAAAGCCTAGTTCGGCCGTTTCCTTAACTGATCGGCTCTCGTGAAATTTCTCTATTGTATAACTTCACGTGGGAAATCTGCTTAGTTTACGCAGCCCCTGCGTGACGGGCTTTTTTTAACCAGGGTGGGACGAAGGATTTTATTTAATGAGTCCGTCACTAAATAAATTTCCACTGCCCAGGGGGGCGGGAATCGAACCCGCAACTCTATATCTCCTACGCGAGATTAAGACCAACGCTTTACTCGCACGGCCAAACTGAGCCCCCGATGTCGATGATTTCACTTTTGTCTGAGGTATTATTTAAGTAGTTTTTAAAATAATATTTTAATTCTTAGAATGAAATGTGTTCATATTACAATATTATAGTAAGACAAATATATATAGAACAAAAAATACGGGAAAAATTACTTTACCAACAAAAGTGAATACATACCATGATTCGATTCAATGATTAATAACGAACATATGTGCGTTTATATGTTTCCCCGCATTACTCAGGCATTAATGAATTTATTATGTAGGATGGAAAGACATTGGAAGACATTTTTTCTCAACTGTAATATGAGCGTAGGCTGAATAGCAGATTTCCTCTATAGGGGAATGTGCTAAAAAGCTAGAGAGGGAAGCGACGAAAGGATGGCAGTCCTATAATAGGTGAGGGCTCCCTATTACGGGGCCACTGATAAATTCTCAATGAGATGCTGTTAGTCCCTCATCACCGGATCCACCCCAATAGCTCTCCTAATCAACCCCTTCTATCTCTCTGTCTCTCTCTCCCTCTCTCTCTCTCTCTCTCTCTCTCTCTCTCTCTCTCTCTCTCTCTCTCTCTCTCTCTCTCTCCCTCCCTCTCTCTCTCTCTCTCTCTCTCTCTCTCTCTCTCTCTCTCTCTCTCTCTCTCTCTCTCTCTCTCTCTCTCTCTCTCTCTCTCTCTCTCTCTCTCTCTCTCTCTCTCCCTCCCCCTCTCTCTCTCTCTCTCTCTCTCCCTCTCCCTCTCTCTCCCCCCGCTAGACCGTTAACAGACAAATATATATTATTTTGAACGGGACCTCATTTTGGTCATCTCCTGGGTAGGATCGATGGTCATTTGAAGAATATTTTAGAAAATCGAGCCATGAGTACAACCTCAATAGCTGATTTCCCTTCAGGGGAATCTGCTAATAAAATATAAGCAGTTCGCAATATGAACCACATACCATGGACCAAAAATATTATAGGACCTATTTTTTTAAAAAAAATTATTATTGGTACACTTCCCCTCTAAATTACCATTTACCACAACGCTTTTTAATTGTAAGAGTGTCTTTTTACATTTTGCATGTTCATAAAGCTAGCTGTATAGTCACCTCGATATTAAAATTTCGCTGAAATCTTCAAATGAATTTTCTATTAAATTCCCTCGGACTCATATAACTCATCATCCTGTTAAATCTAAGGTTTAAAAATATACCATTTGCAAATATGATTTAAAGACCAAAAATTGCCAAATAAAAAATGAATATTATTTCAACAATAGGAAATAACTTAAGACTCAAAAAAATAATGAAACTAAGTAAACTCCAGCTAATTAAGTATATTTCTACGTTTAGTCGTTTTGATTTTATGCTTCAAGATAACGAGCCTCTGAAATGGTTTGCATTCAGCAATTCAAATTAAAAAGAACAATGAAAAATCTAATTCTATCTTGAAAATTCTGATTTTTACCTGTTTCAAATAATACCCGACTATGTATTGGAACGATTCCATCTAATTATTTATATAGACTACAACAAATATACGAACTTCCGTCTGATGTGTCGGTTAGAAGAGATAAACTGAAACTTTTTCCATCAACAGACTTAACCTCAACAACGATGGTGGGTAATAAAAGAAATAATTTACGGTACTTTTAATTCCATTCTGATTTCGACAAACAGATAAATAAACTATATTGGAAATCAACAAAGTAATCGTAGAATCAATGGAAAAACATGGGAGTAAATCTTTATACAAAATTGATGTGTCTAAGTAATCCTAGTCTTAGAATTATACATTAGGAATGTCTTTTTATAATTCAATAAAAACAATAAGTAATCCTAATACAATTCTTCAGCACAAAAAGATTTATTTCAGATTTAAAAAAAAGGTTAGGAGACCACACTACAACAAGAATTAGGCTTAAACATTTTAAAGCTGATGTGAAAAGTAAATGTTAGTCCTGATTATACAACATTATCAAGTAAAATTTAACGGTGATATGCCATCTACTGATATTAATGATAAGCAAAATTTAAGAATTCAATCTGACTATTGTTTTAAGTATATAAATTTTCTTATGATGAAAATTGAAATATTAGCCTAACAAAAAAGAATTTGGATTAGCAGTTATATTATCTGAAATAAATACAGAAAACGAAATATGGTGACTTTTAAGTTGATCCCTCCATTAAAACCCCACTACTCTTGATATGTAATGATGTAAGTCAGAGCTACTGTTGAGTTGCCACAGACACACACACGCTAACACATTCAATTCATAAAACTTGCTTATGTAACATAAAATTATAGATCGGGCTATATTTTTTTCTCTTATAATGTTTTATCAACTGATAAATGATATAAATGAAGCAGAAAAAAAAATTACTCAAAGTTTTATAATACATATTTGTCAAAAATGTAAAAAACGAACAGGAAACCAAATAACTTGATTTGAAGATTACTGAGTTGCAATTTCAGGCCTTCATTGCAACCTAAAGATCAACTGAAGGAATATTAATAAAGCCCAAACATAAGTCGTTTTAGCCCTATTACACATTCCGAGATTAACTTAATCCATAACGGTCCTCTCTGCAACCTCAAATTGTTAAGGTGGGTAATAGTTTTTCTCTTTTTTTTGCCTTCTAAATAAATAATTAGAGATACAATTATAATGTGATAAACAATAGAAACGTTAGTTCTGTTAAAACATTTATAGGAAACCAATGTTGCAGTATTTCATGGGTCCTTTTAAACACCTACTCTAATCGACATCCAGGAATATTTATATTGCTTATATACTAAGTCGGGTTAACCGTATATGATAGTTTCATTCGAATCGACCCAATGGGTTAAAAGCGTCCGGAGATGAACAAAGAAACACCAATTTCAGAAATGGTTGGAGATGTATCAAAACCAGATATAAGAAAAGATTAATGAACTTTCGATAAGGATTGAAGTTGCAACTGTTCTGGCAGAGTCAATGGTTTTAATTAAAGATGGATAGTGTCCCATTATAATTAATTAATCAAGTTAAATAATATTATCAGCAGCACAAATATCAAAGTGTCTACCATCTCAGACCATAGTAGAGCTTATTATCTAAGCACATATATAGTAGTTGCTTGCTATGTTACTCCAATTAAGGATTGTGACATCCACTGATATCACTCACTACCTGACGTTATCGAAACAATACTACAAATATTTGCCTTTCATACATACACTCCACGTTATATCTTTCTGGATATAAAAAAAAGGGTTTCATTCCACACGTTGCCGGGGATCTGAGAACATCCTTTGAGATGACAGTAACATCTTGACAGCTCCAGGAGCAGAATGCTATAGCATTTACAGGGAGAATAGTGCTACAGATAAGTTCGAAGGGTGGTGGCATATTCTTCTAAAACATTGTTCAGATATCTCAATCCATTAGAAAATGGAAATTGGGTTCAGGTTGACATTTGATCTTCATCTATGATTGTCTATAACACATACCTTCCTTGTAGCTCTCCCGATTCGATGCTTTGCATAATTGTTGGTCGCCTTACCATTATATAAAATAAATTGCTACTTACCTGCCAATAGTTACAGGGCTATTTGGCTGAGAAGGCTAATAATATAAGGCTGCATTAGCATTGATCAATAATGCTACCAAGGGCAACGCCAAGATATATTCCAAGACATTAGCACAACTTTGATAATACCAATTCGCTTTGATATTTTTTGTTGGCTATTAATAGAATGAGTTGAATATTGTGAAGGCAGTTATGTTTGGTACGACAATTAGGTTTATGCTGCTCTTGTTTCGTGGATAACCACTAGGGTCTGTAGGTACATGCACCCGCTCAAATATAACAGTTTTAAATATGTAGTTCTGCTCACTTTGCACACCAACAACGCTACCTTTAACCATTGAGTTACGGAAATTAGACACAACAGTATTCTTTAAGGTAAACCCCAATATTTTCTTTTATTTATTTTGGAACTGGCTTATGATGAGCTTATTTCCCGTCCACAGGTATGCCCTTCACTAATGCATTCATTGTCTTTCTCAGGTCTGGTTGCTTTGTGCCAAAAGTCCCACCAGTAATCTAACATTTTTGGTCGCTTTCCGAGTGAAATTGATTTTTTTCCCCTCATGTTTTAAGCAATCTTGTCATTCTACTCCAGAGTTCCATTTTAGACTAATTATGCGCTCAAACTTTTCAACTATAACAATAAAAGTTATCGCCCCCTACTCATACTGACATATGTACACTGCCAAAAATAATGTTCTTTATTAATGCGTTTTCAATGGATTTTCAAGCCTACTGTTTTAAACTATTATTAATCTGCTAAAGATTCCATTACACAGAGAGTTATAAATAAATATAATTAAAACATTTTATTTAATTGTATGCAATTGCCACCATTTTTCTGAAATCAGGAATGGATGAGGCAATGCGTTTGAAAAATAATAAGTGCTAAATACTTAGGGATAAAATATTACTCACGTCACAATATAGAATGGGGACTGCCATTTACCTGGAAACAAAAAATCAGTTATAAAAAAGGTAATTTATGTTATTTATTAAAGTATTTATGTTCCTAAGGCTAATTGGGACAGGTTATCTACGAGCTACCACACTTTCCTGGATTTTATTTAATGAGTTAGTACCATTACTAAATAAATTCCTATTGCCTAGGCGGGAATCGAACTCGCGACTCAAGGCTAACGAAGTGAGGCAAAGACCAACGCTTTAACTGACAAGGCATGAACATAACAAATAGTACAGATGAAACAGGAATGATTAAATTAATGGTAACAAGAAATCATAATCATAATATTCAAAGACGATAAAAAATAAAAATAAACTAGTAATAAAATGTTAACAACTAACTGTAAACACTTGAGACAATGATTTGCTCTAAAGGAGCCTCAAAATGCTTTTATTATTTTTCAGGAAATACTTCTCTTCTATGATTTGACATCTTAACGCCAAACAAGAAAGCGTACTTAATATTTTTGAAGTCTTATAACTAATTCTGGCGAATGAAACAAAACATTACATTTTATTATAACATGAAGGACAAATCAATAGGACCAATAGCAAATAGTAATGCAAAATCTTTCAGAAGAGAATACACATCGGGATTGCTGGGTGCATAGTTGTTTTTTTCTACATTAAAAAGCATATATATATATATATATATATATATATATATATATATATATATATATATATACATACAATTATATCAAATACTCAACCCCTGATCTTCATAGATCTTGATTTCTTGAAATTGTAAATTAAGTAAGGGGCCTACCATTACTATAATTCACACGTTGTACTATAAGTCGTATCTATTACTCTTTGTTCCCTCTCAAAAGAATGTCTTTCTAACCGTTCATCTTTGAGCTGCAGGCATTCTAACTTGGAGGAATAATGATCAGACTGAACGTTCCGCGTAGGTGAAGCTCATGAAATAAGAAAAAAATGTTAAAAAAAAAAAAAAAAAAAAACTGGTCTCAGCATTCCACATCACCCAATGTAGGCCTATTCCCCAAGAACGCCATTCAAAAATAAAACAAGAGTAGTCCTGCGACAGAAGGTACAGTTGTGTAGCAGAGGCCAGAAATATTATATTCAGAACTGGACCGTGGACAGTCAAGACAGATGCGTATGATGACGGCTGATTGATGAGCCCAAAGGCTCAGTTGCAGGCTGTTGCTCCGAATGTAATAACACATACTAACTGACTGCACACAAGTAAAAACGTACCCATGGCCCACAAATGTATGCGAACTATTGGCCGACAGTAGCCAATTTATGGATGAAGTTTTTAAGTATTTAAGAAATAATGGATTATTTGATGAAATATAAATGCTATTATCTACCATAATGAAGGTTATATATAGCAAGCACTGTACGTTGAATATAAGTTTTGCCTCCTTCCAGTTTAACTATTTTTTTTTAGTTTTTCATTTAGTATTTTTATCTTTTTTTTTTATTTTATTTTTTTTGTTTTATTTTTTCCCCATGTTGTAAATATACTAACAATTTCTATTTAGTTTTGTCCATTCTATTTATTTTGTAGATTTGTAAAATTTAGCTGTCTAAACATTTTAATATTTATCTAATTTTGTAAAATTATATTCTAACATGTTAAAAGATGAATCGCAATTGTAGCGGCATCTTAAATAAATAAATAATAATCCGAATGTAATTTTAATTAGCCAAATAGAAAATTTTCTTTATAACATAAATACTTTTAATAATAGTTAATAGTATTTTTGAACATTTATTTATATTCTAAAGAATATTAGAAATTTTGCAAATAAAATAGTAAACACATTTTAAAAATTATCTCAGTTCGTAAGATAAGGGAACTTACGAAAAAACAAAAAGTCCGTCACGCAGGGGCTGCGTAAACTAAGCAGATTTGAAGAAAAATTTCGAAAATCGCATCATGAGTACAACCTCAATAGCTGATTTCCCTTAAGGAAAATCTGCTAAAAGACAAGATCTCGCAGTTGTAGATAACCCTAGATTTTGATATTAAATCTTAATCAACTGAATATTTGATATATAAAGAAACAACATACGTAAAATAGTCACACAAAATTGCTGCAATCCTGAATTAACATACACAAATTAGTGGAGCCTCAGGATAAAATACACATGCATTCAGACAAAAACGTACTTATTTGTCAGGACAATTCTGAATGGAAAATAATTGAGTTAAACAAAAATATTATCCAACTGGTTTTCTTTTCCCCGCTTCAGACTTATTTCCTTTTTCCTCATGAAATATCTACCAAATAATGAGGCATCTCATTATTCATGAATTCCAATTTGTTTGGTTTACAGACATTGGCTCAATAAACCAGTTCTCCTTCGTATTCAAAAATTAGCATAATATTTAAGGCAGCCAACTATATTGATCAGATGCCTATAAACCATCCAAGAAGAAGGATATTTAAGTAGGTCAGAAGCAGAGTAGAGAGGAAACTATTATTTAATAAATTTTAAACTTCCCAAAGCTCACGGGTTATAATTGAAATTAATTATGTACAATTAACTTCATATTTGATGGCAAGGGTCTCCAATAAAAAACATATTTCGAAGCTTCTTTGCTACCTCTTCAGAGGCTATCCCTTTTAAAAAAATATAACAAAATATTAATAACATTAATTTACACACATTCCTTAATAATTCTAGTACAATATATAGCAAAAGAATTATTAAGGGATGTGTTAAATTAAGGTCATTAATATTTTTTTAAAAGGAGTAGCCCCTGAAGAGGTGGAAAATAAGCCATGAAACATGTAGGGAAGGTTCAATAAAGTTTGCACCGAAAAAAATGTTTTTTATTAGAGACCTTTGCCGTCAAATTTGAAGAATATGTAAATAATATTGGGCCCAGAATAAGAATAATTGTCTATAATTTATACATATTTCAGAAAATAATGAAATTTTTCTATCTAAATTGAAATTATTTGTAGTTGGAATTCATAAGATTCTACAAGAAAAAAAATCGTCATATGGAGTTTATCTCACTGTTGCATACTAATAAAATAAAAAGTAAATCGCTTATTTTTGTAATCTAATAGGTAAGGTCCATTGCAATTTGAGAGAAGTTTTGAAAATAGAGTCGATTATAAACCTTTACAGCTAATAAGAGTAATATAATAAAATGGAAACAAAGAACATGTTCCATCGCTTATCTAGCATCACTGATCAAACGCACCCATAATACACTTATAAAGTTACAGGTTTAAGGTAACTTAGGTATTAACATATTAGATATGTGATAACATACGAATGTGATAGCCAAATTTATAAAAAGAACATTTTTTATTGCGTTCTCCCAAAATCAAGAGACAAAACTGACCTGATTCGATTTATATATTTATAAATTCGATTTATAATAACAAACTTAACTGAAGAATTGGTGACGAATAACTATCCAGGGTTATTTCAAATGCAGTACAAATACCAAAGCAATCTCCTAATAATAATAACAAGTATGAATATTGAATAATATAGTAGAATCAAAGTTATAAAAAGAAGAAGAGACCCGCATTTCTGTCACGTACCACCTCCAGTCATTGAATATTTATTCGTCAACGCGAACCTGTGATCTCTGAACACAAAGTAAAGCGGAATAGCCCAGATATTAATCGAGGAAGCTAAGAGTGGGATAACTGTAGATACAGCGGTCTCCAACCATAGCAATTAATACAACAAAATTAAAGGGAGCTAAAAGACAAATATACAGAATTGGATTTCGAACTCAATAAACACACAGAGGTAAATTAAATGGTTTGTTTAATACATTCGATATCCTTGCTATTCGATATCCATTTCCTTGTTAAAAACCTATATAAATACCTACCTAAACATGTGCAGACGTATTCCGGAAATTGCCAGAAAGAATTCAGTAATTGCTGTTTTGTAATAATAACATTCACAAAGGCGTTTCTTGCATTGAACCCTCAATATATTCTGATTTAACTGATTAGATGCCTTCCATATGATATAAGGTAAACGATAATAACAAAAAAGTCCGTCACGCAGGGGCTGCGCAAACTAAGCAGATTTCCCTCGTAAAGTTTAGTAATAGATAAATATACATACTGCTAACACAACAACACAGTGAATAAATACAAACGGAAATAAATGTTTCATCCAATTTCAATAACCTGCCGACAGGAAGCGTTAGGTTAGAAATGCAAAGAAACGGGTCGGCCTGCCTCACACCGAAAAGAAAAACAATTACTGAAATATATCAGAATATGTATAACACATTAATTTTATTGAGAACTATTTACTATATCTACTAGTACTAGTGTAATTTATAATGAGTCAGAATAATTGTTATCTCAATCAATAAAATTTTAGTAGTCCAAAACCTTAAGACGGGGGGGGGGGGTCACTGGTGCATATTTGCATGCATCTCGTATAATAAAGGTCTCTTAAATACAATGTTTGGTATTTAAACTTCGAATAATGTGTTTTATTATGTAGGAGAGTATTGTTTATGTAACATGAGTAGAAGTGGCACTTTGCTGAAGGCTGAAAACTGAAAAATGCAAATATCTTGGTTAATATTCAAGATAGAGAATAAACGTATAAACAATATTTATAGTAAATTTAATTTGCAATAAGATTGGTTATATACAAGTTTTCGATCTGATGCATAATAAAGAAGATATCTCGAATTTCCGAAAATCCCCCCTCTAAACCCTCCCCCCTCCCTCTGGTCCGATTTCAGCCATTAACGAACTTGATCTGTCTTTTTTCATAAAACGGTTAAATATCGAGTTTCGTAACGATCAACCACAAATTGCGACCGCTAGAGCGTTAACAGACGAAAATATATATATATATATATATATATATATATATATATATATATAAAATTTTGAACGGACTTCAATTTCGTCATCTCCTGGGTAGGATCGACGGACATTTGAAGACAAATTTCGAAAATCACGTCATGAGTACGACCTCAATATCTGATCCTTAAGGGAAATCTGCTAAAAAAAATTATAAAATATTCCAAAACTAATGTAAATGTTACTAAAGACAATAAACCAATATACCACGAACAATCCTATTCGAAGCTGCAATACCAAATAATGTTTTCGCGGGACCCTTGATAAACGAGATATAGGCAAATATATTCGATGTGATGTAATCAATAATGGTTATATTTTTCCCTCTCAATTTTTACTTGATTCATACTAAACTTAATAAACGGATTCATATTAAACATTATATTCCTTAGTACACATAATAGGACCAGAAGTAGGGCGTAAAATTAAAAAGTCAAAATACCTCAGTTATTTTGCGTCGAATCAAAAAGTGTTAAATAATCAATAATTTTAAAGGAACTATATCATAACGCATGTCGTGTCCAACCCGTGATTTCAAGTATTTATACAAAGGCTTTACTCCTTACGGGTGAAATTTAATATAAAACCGATTTTGAAATGGCATTATCATCGTGGCAGTCTAGTGTTTGGGAAAACTGTTTAGTTAACACAGCAACTGCAAGATGGGCTTAAAAAGTGTCGTATCTGTCATGGCTCGACCCACCTGGCGATCTAATCCAGTTTTCTATGACATGAACTCGTTTAACGGCTCATTCAACTATTCTTTTGTATATATTTCCCAATTCCGAAATTACACAAATAGCAAACGTCATATAGCAGCACAAATACAAGTAGTATAACACAAAAGTCCGTCATGCAGGGGCTGCGTAAACTAAGCAGATTTCCCTCGTGAAGTTATACAATAGAGAAATTTCACGAGATTCAAGCAGTTAAGGAAACGGCCGAGCTAGCATTTGGCGGGAAAGTCACCCGTCCGTTAGCCGCCCAGATTTAATAAAAATGCAAATATCTCGGTTAATATAACAATATTTGTAGCACGTTTAATTTGTAATAAGATTGATTTTGTACAATATTTCGATCCGACGTATAGTAACGGAGATATTTCGAATTTTCGAAAATCCTCCCCTCTAAACCCCCCATCCCACTTGTCCGATTTTAGTCGTTAACGAACTTGATCTTTCTTTTTACATAAAACGACTAAATATAGAGTTTGGTAACGATCAAACAAAAATTGCGACCGCTGGAGCGGGACCAGACAAATATATATATATTTACAGTTTTAAAAGGACCTCATTTTCGTCATCTACTAGGTAGGATCGATGGACATTTGAAGAAAAAATTCGAAAATTCCGTCATGAGTACAACCTCAATAGCTGATGTCCCTTAAGGGAAATCTGCTAAAAGTTTAATCTTCAATGAAAAGATTAGCTAATGAAGTTATATAATTTATTTACCGTGTTTCCTAGTTCTTTCCAGAGTAAGAAGAAGAAAACGAAAAAGTCCAAGTACGTTAAAATGAGATGTCAAAAGTCAGTGAGGCAGACAGAAGATTGATTTACTGGCAAGACTGCATTACCACCAAGGACCCCACAAACCGATACCACCCCAAACTCTGTAGGAAGTTATTCCAACAACAAATCATTAGGGCTTGCTGTGGCATCATCCTTAGCCAGACTAAAATAACCAATGCTTATTTTAAGGACCGAAATTCTCCCGCGAGAGCCTTACTTCAAGATGGTGTCACTATCTTCACACATCGGACATAGGTATCTTTATTTTTAGCAGATTTTCTTAGAGGAAATGAATTATGGAGGATACAGTTATGACAGGATTTTCGAAAAATGTCTACAGATCCTAACTAGTAGATGAGGAAAACCTGGTCCGTCCAAAACTATTGTATGCACACACACACACACACACACACACACACACACACATACACACAAATATATATATATATATATATATATATATATATATATATATATATTGGTCGAAATAATATCAATATGAGTTACATAAACTGGTAAAAAGGGGAAGTATTTCGAAAAATGCCCATGGTATGTTACTTTTGGAGGAATTAAGTGCCAAAATCAGAAGGTTATATGAAATTCCACATGTGATTAGACAGACAGTAAAAATTGTAGTAGATTGTAGATTTAAAAATTAAATGAAACTAATTTACAATCATTTTAAAATTACATGACTTATATTTCCAACACTGTAGATATGTGTTTAAAAACACAACCTTAGATCATTTGTATTTCTGAAATTTATACTTTTAATTAATAATTGTATTTGCCTCGTTGATATACAGTATGTATGTGTGAGTGTTCGATACCTTTCTATGACCACTATAGCAGTCGTAATTTATGCTTGCTCGATACCAAACTCGACATTTAAAACTAAAGATCAAGTTCGTTAACGGATGAAATCGAACCATTTTGATTGGGAAGGGGCTTGGGGCGGGGGGGGGTATTGAAACCGAGAATTTGAAATATCTCTGTACAAGAGAGTCGGATCGAAAAATTGTAAAGAATCAATCTCTTTGCAGATGGTGTTATTTATAAAATTTGTTTTGTGTCGGAAAGTGATGTTTTTTTTTCTGTCGAATATAAGCGACCATATTTGCAATTTTTAGTTTTCATTTTTAATATGGTTTTCTATTATGTATTTGAGATACATACATGTTGTGTGAGACGTCGTCTATTACAATATTACGAAATATCCAGTAAAGAATTAGTCATGCTTATTTGAGCAATTCCATACTAAATATTTAACCGTTTCTTCCAATACTAAAGATCATAGGCGTTAAAGGCAAATATCGGACCTGGAATAGGAGTGGATTGGAGGAGAGAATTCATGATATTACAGTTATTATGAGGCAGGCCTAAAATGTTATAGAAACAACCTTGTTAAACTTTTAATGCTCTACAATTGTTCGCAGATTTCACTTGCGGGAAATCAGCTAACCTTGTGGTCACCTCAAGGTCGTACTCATGACGCGATTTTCGAAATTCTTCTTCAAATGACCATCGATCCTACTTAGGAGATGACGAAAGTGAGATCCGTTCAAAACTGTTTGTATATATATATATATATATATATATATATATATATCTATATATCTATATATATATATTTGTCTGTTGCCGCTCTAGTGGTCGCCATTATTGTTTAATCGTTACAAAACTCGATATTTAGACGTTTTATACACAAAGAAAGATCAGTTCGTTAACGGCGGAAATCGGACCGGAGGGAGGGGGGGTTTAGAGGGGGAGAATTTCGAAAATTCTTAATATCTCCGTTTCTATGCGTCGGATCGAACAATTGTATAGAACCAACCTTATTGCAAATTAACAAACCTATAAATGTTGTTATGTACATGTTTTCATTATCTTTAATATTAACCGAGATATTTGCGTTTTTTACTTTTCGGCCTTCAGTAAACCCCACTCCTACTCATGTCATATCAACAATATTCTATTATGTTATGAAGCACATTATTTAAAGCTCAAATACCAAATATTGTACTCTTTGAACTTTTAAATTTGCGATAGGGGCTCAGGTTAGCCATGCGAGTTAAAGCGTTGACCTTTATCTCACATGGTAAACCTAGAGTGGCGAGTTCGATTCTTGCCTGGTCAAAGGAAATTATTTAGTGACGAAATTCATTAAATAACGTCCTAAAATCCCACCCTGGCTAGAAAAGGGTGGTAACCTGTAGATAACCCGTCCCGATTAGCCTAAGTTGCAAAAAGTGGACGTTAATAAATAATAATAATAAAATTTGAGATAAGCAAATAATACGTGCGACGCACGTGGGAAATCTGTTTAGTTAACGCAGCCCCGTGACGGACGTTTTAGTATATGTACCGCCGAAGCGAATACAATAAATAAAATCGTTAGTCCCACCGTGGCTAGAAAAGTTAACCAAGATTTGCGTTTTTTACTTTTCGGCCTTCAGTAAACCCCACTCCTACTCATGTCATATCAACTATAAGCTGTTGTATTACGAAGCACTTTATTCGAAGCCTAAATAACTAATATTGTTCTCATTGAAGTTTTACGTCATGAGATAAATGGTAATTTGGGACTCAAGTGGGAAATCTGCTTAGTTAACGCATCAACTGCGTGACGGACTTTTTTTCTATACATGTCCGAGTAGTAAGCAAGTTATTCGCATTTTCTTGTTTTCTGTCTTCAATAAACCAATGATATAGGGAAGAGATGGTGAGAAGAGCCCACCAGATAGATTTCAGCACATGGGAAATGAGCTTAGTTTACGCGGACCCTACGTGAAGAACGTTTTTTATTACTGATATCTAAGACATTTAATCAAGTTCATTAATCAAAGGTGAATTCATTAAAATAGGTTTAGGAATAGGAATTGAGGTGAATCATCAAGGTTGAGTACTTTCTGACGGAATTGCGGCACATAAATCACCATTTTCTGCTAATATTGACAGGACAAGAGATGCCAAACGGGAGTGAATGGGTTTTAGTTTGTTGGTGGCCGGAGAAGGAGTTCGATTTGTAAAGCAGTAAGCTAACCCAGTTTCTCCTCGGAAGCTGTGCTATTGATGTTCCCAGGGAATCTAAGTCTGACCTCGATAGCACGTCCTCCGCCAATACTGAACTCAAGTAACTACTACATGGCCTTTCTTCCGCCTCCAATGGGCTAACTGACTACCACAGGTGGCCGGCTCTTCTGGGAAAGTCATTAAAGACTACTAATGGAGTCAGATATAATATTCATTGCCGTTATTATGGTTATTTTTATTTATTATGGAGCATTCACTAAGTAGAAATATTTCTCAGATTACAAAACAAAAAAAAAAAGAAACATAAGCATCAATAAAAAACAATAATAGCAAAAAACAAAAATCAACAACAATAATAAATATATAATACACGAATGAGAATAACAAAACATTTCAACAACAGTAACAAGAAAATAAATTGAATAATAACTTTTAGGGAAAAGATTGGATCTAAGAGCAAAAAACGCCCGTTACGCAGGGGCTGCATAAACTAAGCAGACTTCCCACGTGGTTTTACAAAAGAGAGAAATTTCACAAGAGCCGAACAGATACGGAAACATCCGAACTAGCTTTTGGCGGAAACTCACGACTAGAACCGACATTAGCCGATCTCATCTCGTCCGTTATCCCTAAACACATAATAAAGATGCAAATATCTCGGTTTAAATTCCAGATAGAGAATAAATGTATATAGCAATATTTATAGAAAATTTAATATTTCAACAAGATTGATTCTATACAATTTTTCGATCCAACGTATAGTATCGGAGACATTTCGTATTTTCGAAAATCCTCCCCTCTTTCCACTGGTCCAATTTCAGCCATTAACGAACTTGCGATTTATTTTTACATAAAACATTTAAATATCAAGTTTGATAACGATCAAGCATAAATTGCGACCGCTAGAGCGTTAATAGACAAATATATATATATATATATATATATATATATAAATTGAGAATGGACCTCATTTTCGTCATCTCCTGGGTCAGATTGATGGACGTTAGAAGAAAATTTATGAAAATTGCGTCAATAGCTGATTTCCCTTGAGGGAAAT
This sequence comes from Riptortus pedestris, assembly GCA_019009955.1. Taxonomy (NCBI): domain Eukaryota; kingdom Metazoa; phylum Arthropoda; class Insecta; order Hemiptera; family Alydidae; genus Riptortus; species Riptortus pedestris. The sequence continues at coordinate 147,843,744 of CM032229.1, read as the reverse complement.
CTGCTAAAAGTACTAATGTGAAATTGAATATGAAACAAAAAAATAGGAACCAAAAAATAGAAATGAACAATAAATAGAAAATATTAAGTTGATAAATAAGACCTTAAATGTATAAATAGTTGATTATTAAAAAAAAAAAAAGAAAGAAAGAAATTTTATAAAAAGTCCGTCACGCAGGGGCTGCGTAAACTAAGCAGATTTCCCACGTGAAGTTTTACAATAGAAAAATTTCAGAATAGAGAGTCAAACAGTTACGGGAACGACCCGAACTAGCTCTTGACGGAAACTCACAACTAGACCCGAAGTTAGCCGATCTCATCTCCGAAGCTGAAAACAGAAAAATACAAATATCTCGGTTAATATTCAAGATACAGAATAAACGTATATAACATTATTTATAGTAAATTCAATTTGCAATAAGATTGAATCTATATAATTTTTCGATCCGACGTATAGTAACGGAGATATTTCGAATTTTCGAAAATCCTCCCCTCTAAACACCCCCCTCCCACTTGTCCGATTTCAGCCATTAGCGAACTTGATCTTTATTTTTCCATAAAACGTTTAAATATCGAGTTTGGTAACGATCAAACGAAAATTGCGACCGCTAGAGCGTTAACAGACAAATATATATATATATATATATATATATATATATATATATATAATTTTGAATGGACCTCATTTTCATCATCTCCTGGGTAGGATCGATGGACATTTGAAGAAATTTTTCAAAACTCGCGTCATGAGTACGACCTCAATAGCTGATTTCCCTTAAGGGAAATCTGCTAAAAGGAAAGATCAATAATATACAATACCTTGTGCATACTGATTAAAATCATGAATTATTCAAGAATTCCATCTAAAATCCTTAAAATATATTTAAATAAAAAGAGACTTTTTTTTAGTAAAAAAGTAATAAAGTGTTGCCCAGGAGTGGATATAAAGAGCAAATAAAATAATATATTTTTGAGTAAAAGTGTATAGTCTTAAGATATTGAAGTACGAGTATTGTGAGATTGTATGGACTACCCTTCGTCAGTACTTCGTGTTAATCGTGTGGTATTTTATGTTAATAGGTTGATGGCATTCAGTAAGTATGTGTTTGATCGTCAGGTGAACACTGTAAGTCTGACAAATTGGAGTTGTTTTTCTTCCTATCAGATATGAGTGTGTCAGTAATGAACGTCCCATTAGTAGTCGTGTATGTATAAGTTCGTCTCGTCAGGTCGTGTTATCTGGTTACTTGGTTACACTTCGACAGTGCATTCAATTTCTCTCAAATTGTTAAATGAGTTGTGCCAATTTTCTTTTCATGTATTGAGTATTTTATTTTTGGTTATATTAAACACGTCGCGTACAGTCAAAGTGTTGATGTTACAAGTCCCTTTCATTGTGACGCGATTTGCTCATTTGTCTACTAGTGGTATATCTTCATGTCCAGGTATCCATAGCATAGTGATATTTAGGTGTTTTAATCTGTGAATATTTGTGTTATAAAGGGGTGTGTGCTATTTTTAAAATACAGAGGTGAGCTACATACCGGTTCATTCTCAAGAACAAATAAGGATGAGATTGAGGCATGACCTATACGTTGATTAATTATTACAGTTGTGGGAAATCTAATATGATTGCCTGATCATGATTGTAATTTAAAAGGAGTGCCTAATTTGTTTTTTAAATATTATTTTGTAGAAAAAATATTTTATGATGGAACATTTATGTTCTATTGTTATTTAAGAATATTTATATATTCTTAAGTTATACTTTATTATTGTTTCAATACCTATGAAGCTCAGAAGAAAATGTTCTCCAGTTATGAATAAGTGGAAATGGCCTAAATATTATTAAATCTTTGCTTTATTTCCCACTACGTACGTTAAAAAGCTTAACACTTTCGTAGGCGCCAACAAAGACATAAACATTCGGAAAATGCTGGAAAGTTTTCAGAGGAAAGCGTAATGCGGCTATTCCCGGAAAAGCTGAATGGGAGAACAGCCAAAAGAAAACTCCCTTTTTACTTCAGTGTTAAGGAAGCTATTGTTCTACTTTAGGCAAGGTTAGGAGTATATTCTAGGAAATAATGCACAGTGAAAATGAATGCATGAAAATTAAAATCTAAACAATTTAGGATAAAAGTACTTAATGAAATTATAAGTTATGACAATAAATGAGCAGCGAATCTGAGAACCCCAACTGTTCCTGTAACAGGTTTTAACATTAAACGCCATTTATTGTAGCTGTATAGTTACAATTTTTAGCAGATTTCCCTTGAGGGAAATCAGCTATTGAGGTTGTACTCATGACGCGATTTTCGAAATTTTTCTCCAAATGTCCATCGATCCTACCTAGGAGATGGCGAAAATGTGTCAGTTACCGCTCTAGAGGTCGCAATTTTTGTCTTATCGTTACCAAACTTGATATATAATCATTTTATACACAAAGAAAGATCAAGTTCGTTGACATCGGACCAGGGGGAGGGTTTTTAGAGGTGGAGAATTTCGAAAATTCTTAATATCTTCGTTTTTATCGGATCGAAGAATTGTATAGAACCAATCTTATTGCAAATGTAATATTCTATAAATGTTTTTAGGTACATTTTTTCATTATCTTGATTATTAACAGAGATATTTGTATTTTTTAGTTTCTGTTCTCTAGTCTTCAGTAAACCTCCACTCCTACTTATCTCATATTAACAATATTCTATTATGTTATGAAGCACATTATTTGAAGCTCAAATACCAAATATTGTTCTCTTTGAACTTTTAAGTTTTGATATAAGCAAATAATAAGTGTGACGCACGTGGGAAATCTGCTTAGTTAACGCAGCCCCTGCGAGACGGACATTTTAGTAAATGTACTGCCGAAGAGAATACAATAAATAAAATCCTTAGTCCCACCCTGGCTAGAAAAGGGTGGTAACCTGTAGATAACCCGTCCCGATTAGCCTTAGTTGCAAAAGGTGGGCGTTAATAAAATTATTTTATTATAGCTGAAGTTTAGAGCACATAGATTATTATATTTATTATGCAATGAAAGTGTATATGAGAAAAATCACAATAAATCTCAGTTGCTGTGTTTTGGTTGATAGGTTTCTGGTAACAGTGGTGAGATCTATATAGTTCTTGCGTTTTACAGAATTCATATGAATATTTAATAATTACAATAAAATTACTTCCTACTCAGTCGATCTTTCAAAAAATGTATTAAAATTAAAATAATAATCACTGATAATAATCATCATTCCCACCTAGCGCTCTTTTTACCCCCGAATCTACCTACAAAATCCCTTTAAAATAGAGCGCCCAAGTTCAGTAGAAGGAGAACTGCCAGCTGTCGAATTGAAAGGCCACCTACAACACCGAGGCATAGGTACCACTGATCCTAAGACAACAAAAAAAAGTCCGTCACGCAGGGGCTGCGTAAACTAAGCAGATTTCCCCTGTGAAATTTTACAATAGAGAAATCTGCATACTGGTAACGCAATACCACCGTGATTAGATAATGAGAAATCTTTCAGTTAATTAAAATAAATACCCAACTGAAACGGCTTCTGAATTGTAAGAATTATTTATATTTTAATAACTCAAATTTCAGTAGTCCAAGAACTAAAGAAGGGGGTGGGGGTGGCGGATGAACAAAACGTATTTGCATAAATCTCACAAAGTAAGGAAGGTAAGGTAAGGTTAAAAACGCCAGGTTAGAAGAAGCTTCCGCCTGAGCCGAGAAATGACGAAGATGGCCGACGTAATCCGAACTATACCCGACCACAGACTTCATAAAAATGCAAATATCTCGGTTAATATTCAAGATAGAGAATCAATGTATACAACAATATTTGTAGTAAATTTAATTTGCAATAAGATTGGTTCTATACAAGTTTTCGATCCGGTGCATAATAACGGGGATATTTTGAATTTTCGAAAATCCCCCCTCTAAACCCCCTCTCCCTCTGGCCCGATTTCAGCCATTAACAAACTTGATCTGTCTTTTTACACAAAACGGTTAAATATCGAGTTTCGTAACGATCAAACAAAAATTGCGACCGCTAGAGCGTTAACAGACAAATATATATATATATATATATATATATATATATATATATATATATATATATATATATATATATATATATGTATATGAGGTTTTGAACTGACCTCATTTTCGTCATCTCTAGGATCGATGGATATTTAAAGAAAATTTTCGAAAATCGCATCATGAGTACGACCTCAATAGCTGATTTCCCTTAAGGGAAATCTGCTAATATAAAGTATTCCTCATTATTAAGCCTTATCCAACCTCTTTCCCGCCAAAGCCGGAGTCGGTAAATGTAACTCGAGCCAGTGCGTGTATCCCCACAACTTCCACTCCCTTATGCTGGACAATTTCAGGTTTGTTTTGTAAATTCTGTATCTTGAATTATTGGAAAAAATATGTTATTAAAATGCTAATTCAAGTTTTCTGGTGAAAATAAATAACTCTGAGAAACGTTGCATAATCTTGACTTAATGAAAATGAGGTGGGGCGGGGAGGGAAATTGATACCCTTCTCACTACCCCGATTTATACTTAGAACTGTTACATAAATCTAAAAACATAACATCATTTGTCATAAAAAGCCTTCATCAAGTAAACTTTAATAAGTACTTTCAGTTGCTTTATTCATACTGTAATCACTCGGCCTTAAGTAACAATTTGCAGGAAATAGAATACGAAACTCACGCCTGTATGTAAAAATGACTCTCATACCGAATTTTGTTTAGTTCGGCTAAGTCGATTGTGACCAATATAATTGAAGACTCCTGCTACTGTTTGAGTATGTCTTGTTTATAATTCGTTACAGAGGAGAAATGTAAATATCAAAAATTACAAAGAACAGTTGGCTTATTTTTAGAGAGAAAGTTTTATATATATATATATATATATATATATATATATATATATATATATATATATATATATATATATAATTGTAACCTCTGTCTGTACATTGCTTTTTTTCCCGAAATTTCACAATAACTTTTCGTTTCGTATGTCGTAGACACCATAACTGCATTTTGTTTCTTTCGTGTATGTTTGTTTGTTTGTTATCTTTTCACGCATAAACGGCTGAACCGAATTTTAAGAAACTTGGTATGTATATTACTACTAGCCCAACTTATACTTTAGACTACGTTAATCATCTCTGAGACGAACAGGAGTGGGGGTTATAGGGAAAGCCTGAAATTAAAAATAGCGATATTTCGTTTCCTATTGCATTTTCGGCAATTATGCATATAACAAAAGTTGTTAATTTTGTTATTTGGAGTAACTTTTGTTATATACACTTTTGACGTATAACTAAGTATAAATGAGTTATACGTTAAAAACTACTGCTTTAGTCAACAATTTTATTTGGCACAAAAGACAAAACCGAACTAAATAAACTCGGTACAAGTGTTAGCACTAACGCCTTCATTATAACATGCCATACCAACATTTCTAGGGACGGGCAGGAATGGGGGTTGTAAGGGAGGCCTGAAATAAAAATAGCGATATTTCGTTTCCTATTGGTTTTTCGGAAAATGTGCATATAACAAAAGTTGTTTATTGTGTTATTTAGAGTAACTTTTGTTATATTCACTTGTGTATTATAACAAAGTATAAACGAGATATACACTAAAACTTTAGCCGGAGCCAACAATTTTATTGGGCACTAACGATTGAACCGAACTTAACATAACTCGGTACGTCAATTAGCATTAATTCTTCCATGATTATAAGCTATATTAAAATTTTTAGGCTCGAATGGGAGTGGGGGTTATAAGGGAGGCCTGAAATAAAAATTCGCGATATTTCATTGTTTTGCGACAAAAGTGCACACAACAAAAGTTGTTTACTTTGTTATTTAGAGTAACTTTTGTTTTATACATTTTTTGGGGAACAAAGTATGAAGCAAGTAATTTGCGTAGAAATATTGATATGCTCAAAAACTCTTTCCAATATACACTACAAGGTACCTCACCTGCAAAAATTAATTCAAATGTTAACCTTTTCTTCTTAATAATTCAAATCTATGAATGATGCACAGGAGACGGGAAATATGACAATATGGGGACAGTGAAGTCTTACAAAAAAATTAATTTTATTATTAAAAAATCCACAGCAACGATTGGTATAAACCCTAAACACTGGGACGGGTAAATGTCAAAATATTGTGGAACGTAAAGCCTTGCCAAAAGAATACCATCATCATTAAGCCTCAAATGAATTCCCGGGCGAAGACGGGTATCTGAGCTAGTCTTTTCTAAAGCTTGAAATAAGGAATGACCAGGAGAACCGTCAGACGGAAAACTGGTTAGGCCAAAGACCACAGAGAGTCGCCAATAATGTTATCTGGTATCTAGGTTCATCATGGCTTAGGCTAGAAGAAAGCGGAGTATGAAAGCGATTGTACGACATATAACAAGGTCTAAAACATATTTTCAGAATATATGTTAAGTAGTTGACAACAAACAAAAAATGTATATTAAAAAAAAGGAAAAAGTCCGTCACGCAAGGGCAAAGCAGATTTCCTACGTGAATTTTAGTAATAGATAAACCTACATGTTACTAACACCACCTTGAATATTAGGTAAATAAATACAAACGGTAATAAGAAATATTTCCCCTCCCGGCAAAAAAATTCTCAAATGTAAACAAACAAGCCTGCAAACGGCTATCAGTTATTGTTTTTCTTTCCAACACAGGAAAGAAAAACAATAACTGTAGCATATCAGAATATAACAAATTAATTTTATTGAAAACTATGTACTTCTATATCTAGGAGAGTTTTATAATGAATCAGAAAAAATTTGATCTCAATCAATCAAATTTTAATAATCCAAGAATTTAAGACGGGGGAGGGGGGGGGGTCACGAGAACATATTTGCATGTATCTTGTATAATAAAGGTCTCGGGGAAACAATATTTGGTATTGTAAGCTTTGATTAATGTTGTTTATTATATAACAGAGTATTGTTTACGTAACACGAGTAGAAGTGGGAGTTTACTGAAAGCCGAAAACTAGAAAATGAAAATATCTCGGTTAATATTGAAGATAGGAAATAACACTATATAACAATATTTATAGTACATTTAATTTGCAATAAGATTGATTATATACACTTTTTCGACCCGACTTATAGTAACGGAGCTATGTTGAATTTTCAAAATACTCCCTCTATAAACCCCCTGGTCCGGTTTCAGCCATTAACGAACTTGATCTTTCTTTTTACACAAAACGACTAAATATCGAGTTTAGTAACGATTAACCAATATAAACAATAATTGCGACCGCTAGAGTGTTAACAGAAATATATATATATATATATATATATATATATATATATATATATATATATATATATATATAAAGTTTTGAACGGACCTCATTTTTGTCATCTCCTAAGTAGAACCGATAGACATTTGAAGAAAAATTTCGAAAATCGCGTCATGAGTACGACCGCAATAGCTGTTTTCCCTTAAGGGAAATCTGCTAAAATGTATATTTAAAAAAAATATTCTACAGGCGATAGTGCTAAATCAAAAAAGTCTAATTACGTGACTCATTTATCAAGGAAATTAATTGATTTCCTTATTACTGTTCTATACCACTTTAATATACATTAAGTACTCATTTTCAATATAAAATAGAATTTCTGTGGAGGCTTAGAGATGCGGGCTGACATAGATATGGCATTAACTATATAAGGCTGGGCCCTTGTAAGTGTAATATTGCCTGACAGGATATTGATTTTTGGGAAAGCCGCCCTCATAGAACGCGGCCTAAGTTTTATTGACAGTTATTGAAAGAAAGGAGTTGGGGGTCGTATTCTCATGGCGAACGTTTACCTCCAATATAGATAGATTCTTTATTTGGATGTTATTTCGTGCTCCACTTACAAACAAGAGTATATAGTATTATTTATACTCCGACTTAGATCGTTTGTCTGAAGTAAATTTCGGAAGTCAAGCGTTGGACGAAATAGTTGTTTACCTTCTTCAGGAGGGGTTAAACGAGAAATCAAACTTAATATTTTTACAGTGAATCGATGTTATGAATACCCTAGAATTGATTAGTTATTTCCATAAAAATGAACACTTGTGGCAGTAATTGATTGTCTTAAGTATGCCAACCGCATCATTTGACATTTTCCAAAAATGTTCATCTCAAGAAAATTTTTAAACAACTCAATGATTTAATTTCTTATGATTTACACTCAATAGCAAGCACATGGAAACTGAATGACAAAGCTGACGGCTCCTATGCTATTAACAAGGGAATACTGCACTGGAAATAACACCAACAATAAAACGTCCGTCGCGCAAGGGATGCGTAAACTAAGAAGATTTCCCACGCGAAGGTTTACAATAGATAAATAAATATACATGCAGGTAACACTAGCTCGAATGTTGAGTGAATAAATACAAACGGTAATGAGAAATCTTTCAGTCAGTTTACAATACAAGCTAATAATCTCTACAACATAAAGCGGCTGAATTGTAGATAAACAGGCCAGCAAACCTTGTAGCGCTGAATAGATAGACCGGAGTAATTAATGAAATACTATATATCTGAATATAACATATTAATTTTATTGAATTATTATTATTTATTAACGTCCACTTTTTGCAACTCAGGCTAATTGGGACGGGTTGTCTACAGGTTACCACCCTTTTCTAGCCAGGGTGGGATTTTAGGATGTTATTTAATGAATTTCGTCACTAAATAATTTCCTTTGCCCAGGCGAGAATCGAACTCGTCACTCTAGGTTTACCATTTGAGATAAAGGTCGCAAGGAGATAAGTCGCATGGCTAACCTGAGCCCCAAAAATTTTATTGAAAACAATTTACTAAAGCTAATGCTGTAATTTGTAATGAATCTGAATCAGTTTTAACTCAATCACTCAAATTTAAGAAATCAAAGATCAAAAGCAGGCGGCAGGGGAACGTATTTGCATCTATCTCAGAAAGTAAATGTTCAATGAAAACAATATTTGCTATTTAAACTTTTAATGAAGTGGTTCATAATAAAGCAGCTTATTGTTAAAATGACACGAGTAGAAGTGGGGGTTTGCTGAAGGCTCAAAACTGAAAAATGCAAATATCTCGGTTAATATTCAAGATAGAGAATAAATCTATATAACAATATTTATAGTAACTTTAATTTGCAATAAGATTGGTTTTATACAATTTTCCGATCCAACGTACGGGAACGGAGATATTACGGATTTTCGGAAATCTCCCCCTCTAAACCCCTCCTCCCATTGACCAGATTTCAGCCATTAACGAACTTCCGATCAAACAGACAAATAAAGGACCTCATTTTCGTCATCTCCTGGGTAGGATCGAGGGACATTTGAAGAAAAGTTTCGAAAATCGCGTCATGAGTACGACCTCAATAGCTGAAATCTCCTCTAAAAGAGGTAGAAGGATTAAAATAACCTTAGTATTTGCTCAACAATTGTCAAAGATACAAGCTGTCTGATTTTATTTCCCCCCGATATTAATGATTCAACACGAAATAAAGAGGAAAGTGAACACAATGTAAAGTGACATAGTTAATTTCAAATACCTGGATCCCGAGTGAGTGTTTGTTCTCTTCCTTTTCTCTACTGAATATTTAATGTGCACTCAAGTGGATCTCCATAGGTAGAAGACATTTCCATGTGTTATTCTCCAGTTAACTAAATCAAACCGAATTTACATTAAAACCTCGGCTGGCATACCGACACGATAGATCGGTTGATCTAGCAAAATTAATTGAGTTAAAACGAATATTATTATGGCCTAAAAAGAAATTGTCTTTTTCATTCACACATTTCAAGAGTATTAAAATGCAGGAAGTAACAAAAAGCCTCTAGTCACTTCCCGGATGTAACCTGAAGCTGTGTTTCCTCGACGATCTTTCAGTATGTTCTAGAAAGGTACACAATATATGGTATGTCCATTCAGCGGAGTTCCCAAGACAGATAAAGCCTTTTTCATGTAAAAGTTTATTTAGATGATTTTTGACACAGAATACTGGAAGGAATAGCAAATTTACCTTACACTTTGAAAAGAATACTGAAAACGATTGGGGCACCGATGGTCGTAAGCTGAAGTTTAACATAGGGGCAGGTTTAATCCACTTGCTCGAAAAAGTTTAATTCACCAGTGTGCTACAAAGGCACTCCATAGTTGCGTAGCCGAAGTGTAGTGAGTAAATTCTTCTGACGGAAGACGTTGACTCTTATAGAAGTCGGTGATGATCTTGTGAGGGCTTCCGGCTATAACGAGGGTTTGCCGGTTTCAAGACAACTCAATCCAGGTACTCCTTTGTAAACGCAATGCGGTCAGTCACTATGTAAACACTTTATTCAAGAATCTAAAGATCTCAAAGCTTTACAATGTCAACCGATAAAATGTGTGATGAACAGAAATGTATTTATGTAATCTTCTATTAATAAATGAAATTTCCTAGCCATGAAATATTATTATGCCAACTTAAATTAGATGAAGCCTTTGGTTTTTAGATGTGATTAAATAACCCAGAACTACTCACTGCTTATTTAAACTAATTTAATGATACCCAAAATAGTAGGTATATTATTTATGATAGCCTAAAGCGTCCAGTAATTCATTCCACTGACCTGGATCACTAAATGAAAATGTTTGGAAACGTTTGTTGATAACATATATTTCTCCGAAAGACCCTTTTCATATTGGGAGTAGCCTGAAATAGTGTTCTCATGCCAATTAATAAAAGATTAAAAAAAAGCACAACACAGTAGAAGCATCCGTATCATTCACAGGGGAATTGCAAGGAACCGGGACAAGCCGTTTTTCTGGGTAAAGCTAATTGACGTTTCAGTTTGGAAGGTGTAAGAGGAGGCCGCAGAAGAGAGGAGAGAGAGAAGAGAGAGGAGAGAGAGAGAGAGAGAGAGAGAGAGGAGAGAGAGAGAGAGAGAGAGAGAGAGAGAGAGAGAGAGAGGAGAGAGAGAGAGGTGAGAGAGAGTGAGAGAGAGCGAGAGAGAGAGAGAGAGAGAGAGAGAGAGAGAGAGAGAGAGAGAGAGAGAGAGAGAGAGAGAGAGAGAGAGAGAGAGAGAGAGAGAGAGAGAGAGAGAGAGAGAGAGAGAGAGAGAGAGAGAGAGAGAGAGAGAGAGAGAGAGAGAGAGAGAGAGAGAGAGCAGCTAGGCATCTACCGGGCTAGACAGTGAATGGACACCTAGGAGGGGAGTGGACTAGTGAACCAAATAAAGAGCTAGCCGCGGAGGCTGGCTGAGGGCCAGAACCACTCGGTTGGGGCATTGATTCAGAGGAGGCCGCTCCTAGGGCGTGCCCCCCACTCCTTTCTCATGGCTCTCTCTCCCTCCCCCCTTTTATACACTATACACAACTCGTGCCTCCCCCTCCTATCTCACTCTAGCTCATTCACATCCACCCCCAGGTCTCAGGAGGCTAGGGGCCATCATACACACACTCCCGCTCAGCCCATCTCTCACCTTTCTCAACACAATCCCTATTAATTCCCGAGGGCTTCTATAGAACCAGACGATTTTAGCAACTTTTCTCTACCTGACATTGATTGAGTGACTAAAGACCAGAAATAACAATCTGATAATGCCCTACCTATTTTTAAACCCCTCCTACCAGTTTTGACCATGAGGTTTATCTCAAATAACCTCATTTTCTTCCTTAGCATTTTTCATTTTCACGCAATGGAAATGATTTATTTTCGATTTCCATAAAACAAGCTATTATGCTTGTAGCCTCAAAAAACGTTCATCTGGATAAAAAAATGTTGTATTAATGGGAGACAAAGATATCTGCATTTTCCAAAAACGCGGGAAATCTGCTTAGGTTCTTCTACGTGACTAGCTTCACACATATTTGTAATAAACATCACTGACAGCATTAGCCATTCTTTTCGTAAACTTTATCGTGGACTTCCACAGTCCTTGACATTCAACGACCCTTTTACGTTCAGCGAATCATCGGGAAAAAACAAGATTACAAGGTCAAATGTAGAAGACCTAAATTGTAAGAATAATTAAAAAATATATTTAGTCCAAAGGAACATATTAAAAGAATTATGAGATTAAACTAGTCAGAATATAAACATATCTGCCAGAAATAAGTCACGCCCTTGTTTTAATTTTCGCATAGCCCGATCTCGATCCTACTTTAAGATATCGTTTTTCATTTGTAGTTTTAAGTGAAATACTAACGCATTTTAAATGCAACGTTAATGAGCCGGATCAAATGTTTTATAAAAGAATAAACAGTGGATATCCTGAAAGAATTTAGTTTCTCAACAAACGACGTGCACCAAGTTTTAAAATACATAATGAAAGATTCAGCAGGAATAAATAATTATTATTTATACAAATAAAGGTGCAATAGAAAACTGTTTTTTCTTACACCTTTCATCCAAAAATATCTGCACAAATCAAAATAAAGTATGAATTTAAATATTCCCGTCAATGGCAGATTGGGAGATTGTCCATGTGCGAACGGGAAAGGAATACAACGCTTATTTCGTTTTAAAACATATTGTTGCGAAAATGAAATACATTAAAAATTAAACAGAGATAGTCACGTATTAAGGAAGTACGAAGGAGATAAGGGACTGATAGATTTTCTCGCCAAGACCCGACCTTTCTGGACGAGTCACGGCTTCATCCTTTGATGTTTTGCCACTTCCTCTATATAGGCATATGCAACTCGCCCGACAGTTTAGTTTGTTCTCGGCTGTGTTCAAGTGTTCATCAGTGTGACTTAGTGGAGTGCGGTAAAGTGTTTTTATGTGAAGAACAGTGTTGTGCCGTGTTTAAGACAGTGCAGTGCCGGCACTTTTTGTGAACATCAGTGATCGTGAGTGAATTATTGGACTGTGTAATAACAAGAACAGTGAAGCAATTAGTGCATACTGTGAGTAGTAGTTAAGAAAAATTAACCAAGTTTGTATTGTGTTGTTAAATAAATTGTTCAGTGATAAAAACCTTGAAGCTTGTGTGTGTTTAATTTTGCAATCCAAAAGAACTCTTATAAACAACGTTTATTACTGATTTTTGTAATAAAACGTAACAATATTGTCAAATAATAACAAATTTTATTTCGTTTTAATTTCCTTTACACAGATGACTGATGATAAGAGAGAAAAAAAATCGACATCAAGCACAAAGCAATGAATAACATAATTTAAATAAAATGATTACTACCATTACTTTATTTCAAGTAAGTTCTATCATAAACTACGTTACGGAGTTTAACACTCTCGTAGGCGCCAACAAAGACATAAACATTCTGAAAATGCTGGAAAGTTTTCAGAGGAAAGCGTAATGCGGCTATTCCCGGAAAAGCTGAATGGGAGAACAGCCAAAAGAAAACTCTCTTTTTATTTCAGTGTTAAGGAAGCTATTGTTCTACTTTAGGCAAGGTTAGGAGTATATTTTAGGAAATAATGCTCAGGGTGCACGTAATCTATGACGATCTACAACTAAACTATCTAAAATAAAATTGCTTAAAGATATTTTATGATTAAGGTAACTTTTTAATTTCCAAGTAATACTTTTATTTGAGGCATGAGACTTTTTCTCTGTGGTGTAAACGCATTAATAAAAATCGATTGTAAAAATGTTTCAGTTAACGCCCTTTGGTCTAAATAATATCAATATGAGGTACATAACTAAAGTGACAGTATTTCAACAAGTGCCAATGGTATGTTACTTTTAGAGGAATGACGTGTCAAAATCAGAAGGCTTTATGAAATTCCATATGTGGTTAGGCAGGCATTAAAAACAACAGTGATTTAAAAACTAAATGAAACAGTAATTTACAATTATTTTAAAATTACGTGACTCATTTTACAGACAAATGTAGATTTGTGTTTAAAACACAACCTTAGATCATTTGTATTTCTGAAATTTATACTTTTAATTAATAATTGTATTTACCTCATTGATATACAGTATGAATGTGTGTGTGTGTGTGTGTGTGTGTGTGTGTGTGTGCGTGCGCGCGCGTGTGTGTGTGTGTGTGTGTGTGTGTTTCTCAAAATGGCTGACAGGTTTCAAAATCAAATCTTTTTGGGCGGGGGACATGAGATGACTTAAACCATTGAAACTTTCAGAAAATGGTATCAAATATAAAATAAGCACACCGATACAAAGAGACAAGCTAATAACTTCCGCAAACTTGTAGTTCAATATTTCGAAGAGCATGTGCCGAATAGACTGTAGTTGCATCACAAGTAAAACGTACTAAACTCTTTTATTACAAAACGGCAAGACAGGAAAATAAAGGCAAAGATATCTGACTATTAAGAGTACAAGGAAGGTCTTAGAAGGAGAACATAGCCCATAACAGAAAAAGTAAAAATTCTTACAAGATATATTAAGCCTAGTTTGACTGCAAGATTAGATTTTATTATAGCCATTCCTTTCTTTTTACTAGTCTCAGGCGCTATCTAATGTTATATATCTGGCCATTTTCTTATCTATACTGACTCACTGATATCAGAAACATCTCGTGCACACTAAAAACAATTTATGGCTAATACTTAAAGAGATATTCTACTTAAAATCACTTACACACTAAGCATCAGGAATTATTTTCAAACGTTCTTTTAAAAACCGTTTTCTAATATTTTTATTTTAAGAATATAAACAAATGTTATAAAATGTAATCAACAAAGAATAAAAGTTGTTTTATTAATTCAAATGTTCCAGTGTAAATGAGTAATAGCGTTTTGTCTCATTCTATGATCTGAGTACATCACACAACTACTACATAATAACTAAAGGGGCTTAAAGTTTTTTTTTCTTTTTTTTTTTTATCCCCAGCGCTTCTTTTCAGATGGTGATAAGGTAGTGTGACCTACCGAGGGTGAGGAAAGATAGTTCCCCTTCTGCTTAACTACGTTCCAGAAGGGGGCTCAAAGAAAAGACCAAATTCCGTTAAATATTATTACGCAATAGTAAAAACGTCAGGTTCACTTGACTTTTATTATACATCTGGGAAAAAAAAGAAAAGTTCGAAATATCTCCCTCGATACAAGTCGCATTAAAAATGCCAGTGACTCAGACGGTGAGTTAACTAAGCACATTTACATTCGTCGTGCTACAATGATGCGATGATGAATAGGTATTACCTCACATTATGTATTCAATTTCAAAAGTAATAAGATGCCAATGTAAACACAACTTAAAGTTTAAGTTGGGCTTACGAAGTATGATAATCACTTTACGTGAAAATCTGAAATTTAAAAATAAAAAATAAAAAAGTAGTTGTTAATTTTCGAATTAGACAAACCTATAGAACAATAGTAGCACATTAGTATATCAATACAGTAGATTTCGGTACAAAAAATGTTTGAGCCGTCGCATAAGAACGCATATACAAACATATCTATGCATTTTACCTCCTTAACCTCTTAAGTCTCGGTAGATCTAACGTATTTGAAGATTTTTGTCGGAATTCTGATGATGAGTAAACTCCGATGATTGATTTCCTTTTAGGATAATCTGTTAATAGTAAAAAGACTGTCAGAAGAATAATTATATAATTGGTATTATATAAAGGGCTCAAATACAAAGCTATCTTGTAAATCGAAAAAAAGGAAAATTCGTGTTTTTTGTAAATGTATACTCATTTTCTGCAACAACGTCATAAACCAAATGCTATTGGTGTCTAAATTATAACATAAAAAAAAGCAAAATAGCACTTTTGGTCACATTTTATGAGTGGCATCAACATAAAATTTCATATATTTAAATTTGGAATGGAATTTAAATAGGCAATAGGTATATTAAGAAAGCCATTTTAAATATACCCGAAAAACATAGTAATTCTAAAGGTCCTTGTCGGTCAGTAATATATATGTATATATATAAAATTGTAACCACCGTCTGTATATTGATTTTTTTTCTGGAAATTTCACGATACTTTTTCGTTTCACTGACACGAATTTGTAACTTTGGTGTCTGCTTGTTATATTTTCATTATACGTTAAAAACTATAAAGGGTCAACAATGTTAAAGGAAGGAAAGACAAAACCGTATTCAACGAAACTCGTTATGTAAATCTGCATTAATTCGTCTATGATTAGATGTACCAACATTTCTAGGGACGAGCAGGAGTGGAGATTATGAGGAAAACCTGAAAAGAGAAATCTGGATATTTCATTTCCTATTGGTTTTACGGCAAACATGCATATAACAGAAGGTGTTTATTGTAATATTTGGAATAACTTTTGTTATACACACTTTTCACTTATAACGAAGTAAAAATGACATACAGGCTAAAAACTATAGCGGGAGTCAACAAATTTTATTGGGCAGGCACAGAACTCGTCGGAACTCCGTATATGGGCGCCAAAGGGATTACTACTCCTTTCCCGTCAAAAGCACATATAACAGAGCATACTATGCAAAATTATAAATACTAAGTTTCTTCGTCAGTCAAACAATAGAATATTTTTAAGAATAGTTATTAAATTCATAAACTAGACACTAATAGTCAGTGAATTTAATATTTAATAATATCTTTTTGGCTAGGAAATAGAATAGGTGAAAACAGAAGTTTTATTAAATACTATTCACAGAATATACGCTTTAGTTTTATATTATGTTATGAACAATAAAGCACACATTGACATAAAAACATGCTAAACTTTTTTGTGCTTAAAAACAGAAACATTTGATGTTTTCAGTGCTGCTTTTTGGAATAGAAATTGTCAATATTACTTAGTTTATAATATAAAAATGTTATCTACTAATATGATATTTGTGACCAATAATGTTTTCTACAACAAATTGGGATTGATTAGTAACCACTTAACGTTTAGCCTGACAAAACCCAGCAATAGTTCATCGATTGTCCAGAAAGCTGTAAAATTTAATAAAAGTAAACGCAACACTCATTATTCAGCCTAAATATTTCCCTAGCAAAGCTACCTCAGTAATGGGTTCTTAATAATTATTATTGTAATCCAAGATTATGATTAATATTGTCAATGACATTTTCCTCAGTGGAGACGGATTGAACAGGAAATAAATTTAGTTTTTATTCTTCAGGGTTAAACAATTTTCTTTAGCTATAGCTGCCAAATATTCAGATGTATGCTATAAAGGACAACAAGGAGACGAGGACATATAAAAATATTGTCCATATTAAAGCCTTGGCAAAAAAGATACCGTTATTATTCAGCCCCTAATGATATCCCAGGCGAAGTCGGGTACCATAGCTAGTGTGTACATAAAATTGTATGAAACACGATGTGCTTAAAAGATACCCATGGTTTCAAGAATTTCTAGCTTGAATTGAGCTAAATGAAATTCAACCATAGCTTTAGTGCATGCTGATACAATTGATAATTGTAAATGTTGAATAAAACTGTTGGTAATTAAACATTAAATACCTATTTCTAATTAAGCACTAAAATAGATTTCCACGAAGATAGTGTTAAATCTCTGTTGCCTAATTACTTTAACATTCCAGATATTTGCTTCAGTGTAAGACCCATATTGACGATATTGAGGTCTATCTTGAGGTTGATATTCTACTTCCAGGTCAGTAGAGTTTTAAACACTTGACGAAACTCATACATTATGTAGGCATAAGCTGTTAGATGAGCACAAGAGGCTACTATGAAATAAAATATTCAATTAGAACATACGAAATATCGGCTCTTGGGTTATGGGGGGAAAAAAATAAATAAAAAACTTTGACCATATAACATCAGATTCGATATATTTCTGCCAAAGTTCAACAAGGCGTTAAATTCCTTGTTCAGGGAAACGTTATGTAAATTAAGTTCCGAGAAATGAAGAATTTTACCTCAATTTCATTTAGAAATACCTATGAAAATTTATGCAATGCTTTAATAAATGGTTCTCAGAAGAGTACCTACTAGAGTTGAGTTGGTGAATGTGTTAAAACATCAATTTTCAGACCACGTTATTTTTTTCTTTAAGTTAACTCTTAAAGATATTGGCGAAAGATATTGACATATAGTGTTTTCCCTGTTGACAAGTTTATTGAAAATTTTTATGAAAAAGCTCAACTTATGAAAAGTAATAGCCCGAGATTCATTCTTGAGACGTAAGTTGGAAAGAAACCATCAGAACCCGATATAAAATTATTTTATACAAAATAATTCATTCTTTACTTCATTGTAGGTACAACCAATAAAGATATTTGTAAACTTCAAAAGGCTCCGGTTGCAGTACGCCCAAGTTTAACTCGATAAAAGAATACAACACGTAATTTCTATAGGTGCAACAGATTATACAAACACATGAATGCTTGAAAGGCAAAATGCAAGAACGAAACAGAAATATTAATTAATAACCATACTGTGTGTGTTTCGAAACAAAAGATAGATTCTTACTTAATAGTTATATAAAAAAAAATATGACATTTCATTGTCCCAACTTCATTTATTTATTTTGGAGCGTTCGCAGCGAGGCAATATTGCTTATCAAAAAAACAATGTATACAAACAAAATACAAAATTGAAAACAGTAACAAGAAAAAAATAAACAATACAAACTAAGAACGCAAACAAATAACATAACGCAACTAAATAAAAAAACGCAACAAAATAAAACTCAACTAAATAACAGAACGCAATCAAATAACAAAACTCAACAAAATAACAGAACGCAATCAAATAACAGAACGCAACTAAATAAAACTCAACTAAATAACAGAACGCAATCAAATAACAAAACTCAACTAAATAACAGAACGCAACAAAATAACAAAACGCAACTAAATAGAACTCAACTAAATAACAGAACGCAAAAAAAATAATAAAACGCAACTAAATAAAACTCAACTAAATAACAGAACGCAATCAAATAACAAAACTCAACTAAATAACAGAACGCAACAAAATAACAAAACGCAACTAAATAAAACTCAACTAAATAACAGAACGCAATCAAATAACAAAACTCAACTAAATAACAGAACGCAATCAAATAACAAAACGTAACTAAATAACAGAACGCAACCAAATATCAAAACGCAACCAAAGAGATAAAAACAACACGAATCAACAAATTAAAAAAAATAAACAAAAACAAAATATTAAATTCAAAAACAAAAAATCTTGTAAGGAAACTAGATAATCAAAAACTATAAAGACTAATATTTTTATATTATTCATATAAATTCGATGAAAACACAAGTTCCTACATTTATGGAAAGCCTCATAATGAAGCATTCACGAAAAAAATGTTTGTGAAGTGAAATGAAAAGTAATAATTGTTCACACTGAGGAAAAGTTGAGGGAATTCGCAAGTACGTAGGATTTGTTAGATATAATGGAAGGCACAGAAAGAGGCGTAAGAGTACAGAGTAAGGAGAAAAATAATGAACAGAGAGAGCGGCTCTAAAAGAAATAAAGCCGGCTATAGGAGCAAGACTGAGGGAGAGGACAGAGAAGCTGGGAGAATTGAAATGGCCGAAGAAAGTATATATACCAGACAAGAAATGAGATTCTTCATTAGTCCAACTCTCTCGAGGGCCAAGCAAAACGCCCAATACTGATTCCAAATATGAATAAAAAATCTTTCATGCAGGAGATGCTAAATAACCATATTTAAATGTAATAATAATATAAAGTGGAGAAGTCCGAAATAATTAACTATATCTTTATTGTCCCAAACTCTACAATTATTATTTCCGCAGCAGAACTACGCTTGTATCTACAGGACTGAACACTAAAAAAAAAATTAAATATCTCGGATAATATTAGACTTAGATAAGACAATCCACAATAATACAATTAATAATAAGATTCCATAGAAACATTTTCCGATCGGACTAATAAGGGTGATATACCACATTTTAGCAGATTTCCCTTGAGGGAAATCAGCTATTGAGGTTGTACTCATGACGGAATTTTCGAAATTTTTCTTCGAATGTCCATCGATCCTACCTAGTAGTAAACGAAAATGAGGTCCGTTCAAAACTGTATATATATATATATATATATATATATATATATATATATATATATATATATATATATATATATATATATATATTTGTCTGTTACCGCTCTAGCGGTCGCAATTTTTGTTTGATCGTTACCAAACTCGATATTTAGTCGTTTTATGTAAAAAGAAAGGTCAAGTTCGTTAATGGCTGAAATCGGACCAGTGGGAGGGGGAGTTAAGAGGGGAGGATTATCTAAAATTCGAAATATTTCCGTTACTATACGTCGGATCGAAAAATTATATAGAATCAATCTTATTGCACATTAAAGTTACTATAAATATTGTTATATACATTTATTCTCTATCTTTGATATTAACCGAGATATTTGCATTTTTATGAAATCGGGGCGGATAACGGATGAGAGTAAAACTTCACGTGGGAAATCTGCTTAGTTTACGCAGTCCCTGCGTGACGGACTTTTTGTTTATCCTCCCTCTAACCCACCATTCCTATTCAGGGTCCGATTTCAACCATAGTAATAGATTTTACGTTTTACATGGAAAGCTTTAATGTCAAGTTTGGTAACGTGTATGCATGTATAAATGTATGTATTTACATATATATGTATATATATATATATATATATATATATATATATATATATATATCTTTATATATATAATTCTACTGTACGTGCATATGCCACTGAACTCCTCCTAGACGGCTGGACCGATTTGAATGAATTTTTTCATACGCGTTTGGGTGACGCCCCGGATGGTTTCGTATCACAGATCAGCCCGGCAGATGGAGCAGGAGTGGGGATCGTGAGGGAGGCCCAAAATTGAAAGTAGCGATATTTCGTTTCGTATTGGTTTTTCGGCAAATATGCACAGGATAAAAGTTATTTATTTTCCTATTTAGAGTAACTTTTGTCATATTCACTTTTGTCGTATAACAAAGTATAAACGAGATATATTCACATGGCGCCTCCTCGGTCTCCGGTCGAAGGGCGAAGGGCGAGGTTAATGGAAATATAATGAAATGTTAATATGTTTACCAATATATGTCCTTAGAGTTTTCCTATGTCATCTAAGTAAAACTGCTTGCAAGAGCGAGAGGTTTACACGTTCAGACACTGTTATTTATTACCCAAATTTATTTTAATCTGATTTGAGTGTCGCAATTATTTTATTTTCTATATTTATATTTATGTATTTGCATTATTATAGTTGAGGGTCACGATTTATTATTACGGTTTCAATTATTTGTCTACAACTATTTGTTTTGTAAAGACGTGTAGTGTCTATTGTACCAGATAATCATACAACTAAAACGTCTACTTTTCCCTTGTCTCATTTTTCCTTTTAGCAGATTTCCCTTTAGGGAAATCAGCTATTGAGGTTGTCCTCATGACGCGATTTTCGAAAAATTTCTTCAAATGTTCATCGATCCTACCCAGGTGATGACGAAAATGAGGTCCGTTCAATATTATAATATAATTATATATATATATAAAATTGTAACCTCTGTCTGTACATTGATTTTTTTCGCGAAATTTCACGATAACTTTTCGTTTCACATGTCATAGACACCATATCTGCATTTTGTTTCTTTCGTGTATGTTTGTTTGTTTGTTTGTTTGTTTGTTACCTTTTCACGCACAAATGGCTGAACCGAATTTTATGAAACTTACTACTAACCCAACTAAGACTTTAGGCTATATTAATATTCTCTGAGACGAACAGGAGTGGAGGTTATAAGGGAAGCCAGAAATTAAAAATAGCGATATTACGTTTTCTATTGGTTTTTCGGCAAATTTGCACATAACAAAAGTTGTTTATTTTGTTATTTAGAGTAACTTTTGTTATATACACTTTTGTCGTATACCGAAGTTTAAATGCGTTATACGCTAAAAATTATAGCGGGAGTCAACAATATGATTTGCCAAAAAAGACTCAACCGAACTAAATAAAAATCGGTATGTGTATTAGCAGTGAGGTCTTCATTATAATAAGCCATACCAACATTTCTATGGACGGGCAGGAGTGGGGGTTATAAGGGAAGCCTGAAATTAAAAATAGCGATATTTCGTTTCCTATTGGTTTTTCCGCAAATATAAACATGACAAAAGTTGTCTATTTTGTTATTTGGAGTAACTTTTGTTATATACACATTTGTCGTATACCTAAGTATAAATGAGTTATACGTTAAAACTTTAGCGGGCACTAACGGCTGAACCGAACTTAACAAAACTCGGTATGTCAATTAGCATTAATTCTTCCATGATTATAACTTATATTAAAATGTTTAGGTTCGAACGGGAGGGGGGTTATAAGGGAGGCCTGAAATAAAAATTCACCATATTTACATGTATAAGAGACGGGAAATATAAAAATATCGAAGACTGTGAAGTCCTATTGAACAAATAATTCTATTATTAGCAAATCCACGGGAAATACGGGTATCAATCCTAAACACTGGGACGGGTAAATGTCAAAATATTGTGCAATGTAAAGCCTGCTAAAAAATACCATCACCATTCAGCCTCAAATGAATTCCCGGGCGAAGCCGGGTATCTGAGCTAGTATATATATAAAATTGTAACCTCTGTCTGTACATTGATTCTTTTGGCGAAATTTCACGATAACTTTTCGTTTCACATGTCATAGACACCATAACTGCATTTTGTTTCTTTGGTGTCTGTTTGTTTGATTGTTTATTTGTTTGATTGTTTGTTTGTTACCTTTTCACGCATAAACGGCTGAACCGAATTTTATGAAACTTGGTATGTGTATTACTACTAATCCAACTTAGACTTTAGGCTATATTAATATTCTCTGGGACGAACAGGAGTGGGGGTTATAAGGGAGGCCTGAAATAAAAAATAGCGATATTTCGTTTCCTATTGGTTTTTTGGCAAATATGCATATAACAAAAGTTGTTTATTTTGTTATTTAGAATAACTTTTGTTATATACACTTTTTTCGTATACCGAACTATAAAGTCGTTATACGCTAAAAATTATAGTGGGTGTCAAGAATATTATTTGGCACAAAAGAGTCCACCGAACTAAATAAAACTCGGTATGTGTATTATCTCTGACGCCTTAATTATCATAAGCCATACCAATATTTCTAGGGACGTGCAGGAGTGGGGGTAATAAGGAAGGCCTGAAATTAAAAATAGCTATATTTCTTTTTCTACTGGTTTTTCTGCAAATATGCACATGACAAAAGTTGTTCATTTTGTTATTTAAAGTAACTTTGGTTATATTCACTTTTGCTGAATAACATAAACGAGATATGCGTTAAAATCTAAAGCGGAAGCCAACAATTTTGGTAGCCGAATTTAACAAAACTTGGTATGCGAATTAGCATTAATTCTTCCATGATTATAAGCTATATTAAAATGTTTAGGTTCAAACGGGAGTGGGAGTTATAAGACAGGCCTGAGATAAAAATTCGCAATTTTCATTTTCTATTTTATTTCGGCTAACGTGCACATAGCAAAAGTTGTTTACTTTTGTTATTTAAAGTAACTTTTGTTGTATTCACTTTTGCCGTAAATGAAGTTAATACGGCATATACACTAAATCCATAGCGGGAGTCAATAATCTCATTAGTGCTTATTTAAGTGTTTTTAATAAATGGATATTATAACAAAAGATGTTATGTTTTAGTCTTATATGATAGTTGTAAGTATGATTCGGATTCGTGAGCTTATAAATCTCCGTTGCCTCCTCATTTATTTATTTATTTTCCCTATAACTTTGTTATTTATTTCTAATAGAATATAAACTATAAGAGCATTTCTGGTATTTAATATATACTCGATATGAATGTTTAAAGTATTACTAGGTTGCAGGGGGTCTCTCTTCCCCTCATCTAGCTTTTTGAACATAAATGAAATTATGTTTAGGGATCTATTATTTAGTTCCATCAGGGAGATAAATTATTAAAAATAATATTCTGTAGAAATATTCTAAGGAAAACATCGATGATAACGCTCCTGCGAGAGCGGAAATGGACGGGAGGTAATTGAGTTTAGTTATTTCCTGTGGAATGCTGCCACGACTGGAAGTGATTTCCACTGAGGCTTACTAATACGAATATAATCTTATGTATAAAACTATGCTAAAACTATAGGTGCTTGGTTTGATTTTTGGCAGGAAATATGTTCATTATAGATGATATTTAATTGTGATAAATGCTACCCATGATAATGGTTTGAATTATTCAAAAACCGTGAGTCAAAAAGTCGTGAGGGATAGATTAGGAACCCATTTTTCATATATTCATTCAAAACTAAAATTTCTATTCTATATTAACCCTGAAAGTTACACTTTAGGATTGGCTGTTTTGAAAAAACAATACATCGTGGAGGGAAGTGCAATTGTACACATTGAAGTCTTGCTATAAAAATACAATCATTAGTCAGTCAGCAATGATTTCCCGGGCATCGCCGGGTACCTTAGCTAGTTTTTTTATAAATATATATATATATATATATATATATATATATATATATATATATATATATATGTCTGTTAACTCTCTAGCGGTCGCAGTTCTTGTTTGATCGTTACAAAACTCGATATATAACCGTTTTTATGTAAAAAGACAGATCAAGTTCACTAATGGCTGAAACACGGAACAGAGGGAGGGGAGGGGTTTAGAGGGAGGGATTTTCGAAAAATTCAAAATATCTCCGTTATTATGCACCGGATCAAAAAATTGTATAGAACCAATCTTATTGCAAATTAAATTTACTATAAATATTGTTATATACATTTATTCTCTATCTTGAATATTAACCGAGATATTTGCATTTTTATGAAGTCTGTGGCCGGGTATAGTTCGGATTACGTCGACCATCTTCGTCATTTCTCGGCTCAGGTGGAAGCTTCTTCTAACCTTGCCTGTCGTTTCTAACCTTACCTTACCTTCGTTACTTTGTGAGATTTATGCAAATACCTTCTGTTCATCCGCCCCCCCCCCCTTCTTTAAGTTTCTTGGACTACTAAAATTTGAGTTATTAAAATATAAATTATTCTTTCAATTCAGAAGCCGTTTTCAGTTGGGAATTTCTTTTAATTAACTGAAAGGTTTCTCATTATCTAATCACGGAGGTATTGTGTTACCAGTATGCAGATTTCTCTATTGTAACATTTCACAGGGGAAATCTGCTTAGTTTACGCAGCCCCTGCGTGACGGACTTTTCGTTTTGCGTACCGAGTTTTCGCAATATTTTATTTTCTATTTGTTTTTAGGCAAACCTTGCACATAACGAATGTTGTTTTTTGAGTTATTAAAAGTAGCTTTTGTTTTAAAACAAAAACATTAAAACATAATTTTATTAAATTTAATATCCTAATAGCTTGATATATCATGCAGGACAACGTCAGCCGGGTCCGCTAGTATATATATATATATATATATATATATATATATATATATATATGTGTGTACAAAAATGATTGAACTACATTATCGTAATCTCTTATATAGGATCGATTGACATTCGACGTAGTTTTTCGAAAATTAATAGTTTATTTTCATTAAATAAAATGAGATTATATAAATAACAAAACAAATGGACTTTTTTTTTTATTTTTATTGTCTGCTATTTCCCAAGATTATCTATTAAAATTCTCTATTGGTGAGCTTTGAGTAGGAATTTCCACAAGTAGGATTTACATGTTTGAAAGATTCATTCAATAAAAAAAATATATATAAAAAACTCTGGCTAAACGAGGTTATACAAGTCTTATTAGTTCCATAAGTTAACAATATTTATTTCATAAGAAAATAAAAAAAAACATTTTCTTGATAACTAAAAACAACAAACAAAAAAGCCTAGTTATAACTGAAAACCTAGTTATAGCAATGAATTGAAAATAGAAACCTTAAGAGAAAGAATTGTACATTTTCTCGTCGTTTACAAAGTGCATGGTAATAAATATCGTGCATAATAGGTAAATAGATGAGTGACTACTCAACACCACCCACATAACTAGCGACTCCTAAGCAGTATTCAGAAGCACTTAGCTATTAAATAATTAAAAGGCTAACAAATCCACTTTCAGATGAGAAGATATAATGAGATAGTTTATAGTACTATATAAACACTAAAAAAAGATTAACATCCTTATCAGCAAATTTTCCTGAAGGGGTCGTACTCACGACTCGATTTTCGAAAAATGTCTTCAAATGCCCATCGATCCTACCCAGATGACGAAAATGAAGTCCGTTCAAAATTATATATATATATATATATATATATATATATATATGTCTGTTAACGCTCTAGCGGTCGCAATTTTTGTTTGATCGTTACCAAAGTGGATATTTAAACGTTTTATGCAAAAAGACAGATCAAGTTCGTTAACAGCTGAAATCGGACCAGTGGGAGAGGGGGGATTTTCGTAAATTCGAAATATCTACGTTACCATACGTCGGATCAAAAAAGTGTATAGAACCAATAATTTAATTATTGCAAATTAAAAGATCAATAAATATTGTTCTATACATTTATTCTCTATCTTGAATATTAACCGAGATATTTCCATTTTTATTAAATGTGGGCGGATAACGGGCGAGCGAGTTTCAGCCAAAAGCTAGTTCGGCTGTTTCCGTAACTTTTCGGCTCTTTTATCGAGATTTCTTTATTGTATAACTTCACGTGAGAAATCTGCTTAGTTTACGCAGCCCCTGCGTGACGGACTTTTTTTAAATTATTCTAATATCCAATTTTTTTTTTCTTCGGTAAACTAAAAAATATATTTAGATAATTTAATTCATTGCGTTTTATACAAATGTTGTAATGGTTTCCAAACTCTATTAGTTAGAGCTATATCACTAAACTAAAACTCATTAAGAAAGTATTTAATAATATTATTAATGTTAGAATAGACCTTGTAGAGTAGTTAAGAAAAAACACCATTATTATTTAAAAAAATTAATAAATAAAAAGTAGGGCTACATAATTTTATTGAGTTACTCTGATAATTTCAGTGAGGAAGTATAAATCCAAAGGGCTTACGTCAGATGAAGTTTGAATCTAAATAGCCAATACATGAAGCATCATACAATACCAACATGTTGACTCTTTAGAAACTGATGCAGAGATAACCCTCAATAGAACTGATTGTCAAAAGGCTTCCCTAGACAATGGAATATTAAATGACAATCAATCATTGTTTTTGCTTCGTTCATGAAAAAAACAAACAAGATAAATGCAGATAAAAACTAGTAGTAAAATGAAAACCCGCGAAACATATTTCAATTGTTTCTTGTCTATATCTCGATAAACTAGTACGGTGAATAAATACAGTTAAATTTAAAGTAGAATAGCCTTTCTTGGGAAATTCTCTAATGTTCGATATCGATTAGTTATATAAAATCATGATCAAAATAAGTCCTACAATATATGAAAATTTAATTATCACATTTAGAACAACAGTTTTATGAACTGGCATTTATTAACAATAATTTTCTTCATTTTAGCAGATTTCCCTCAAGGGAAATCAGCTATTGAGGACGTACTTTTGAAAATTCAAAATATCTTCGTTACTATAAGTCGGATCGAAAAAGTTTATAAAATAAATCTTATTACAAATTAAATGTACTATAAATATTATTATATACATTTATTCTGTATCTTGAATATTAACCAAGATATTTGGATTTTTCAGTTTTCGGACTTCAGTTAACCCCCACTTCTACTAGTGTCACAAAGACAATACTCTGTTATACAATAAACCACATTATTCTAAGCCTAAATACCAAAAATTGTTTTCATTGAATTTTTACTTTGTGAGATATATGCAAATACGTTCTATTGACCCCCCCCCCTCTTTTGTTTTTGGATTACTAAAATTGATGATTGAAATAAAACTGATTCTGATTCATAACAAATTTCAGCACTAGCTTTAGTAAATTGTTTTCAATAAAATTAATATGTTATATTCAGATATATTTCATTAATTGTTTGTCTTTCCGGTCTATCTATGCAACGCTACGAGGTTGGCTGGCCTTTTTGTTTACAATTGAGCCGCTTCCCGTTCTAGAGATTATTAACTTCTATTGTAAATTTACAGCGCATTCACGGTAGTGTTTTACCTGTATGTATATTTATCTATTGTAAACCTTCTCGTGGGAAATCTGCTTAGTTACGCAGCTCCTGCGTGACGGACTTTTTTCAAATGTAAGTTGGCTTACTCCTTGCAGTAAGAATGAGCTACCCCCCCCCCCTTCACTTTCAAGATCGCAATTTTTCTTTGGTCATTACCAAAAAAGGGCGTCATCTCCAAGACAATAATTTTTGAACATAATTAAAGTATGTATATTTCAAAACTGAATTAGAAAATCTACAACTTAATGCTTGTTTTTTATTATTTTTATCAAACCGTGCCTCTGCCATTCAATAGTGGAAAACATGCGTTTCCTTTGTTACACCCTGTTCCTCCAGAAATTAGTGACCAATAAAAATATTACCTAAAGAACACCAGTCAGAATATAAAGATGCTAAAACCTGTATTGGTCACTGAATAATGATAGTAAGTCATAATCCCACACGAAAGCGCCGTAGTTTTTGCCCTTAGTGCTCTTAAAATCTTTTTGCAAACGTAGACTCTAAAACCTTTTTGCAAACGTAGACTCTAAAACCTTTTTGCAAACGTAGACTCTAAAACCTTTTTGCAAACGTAGACTCTAAAAGCTTTTCTGCAAACGTAGACTCTAAAAGCTTTTTGCAAACGTAGACTCTAAAACCTTTGTGCAAACGTAGACTCTAAAACCTTTTTGCAAACGTAGACTCTAAAAGCTTTTTGCAAAAGTAGACTCTAAAACTTTTTTGCAAACGTAGACTCTAAAACCTTTTTGCAAACGTAGACTCTAAAACCTTTTTGCAAACGTAGACTCTAAAACCTTTGTGCAAACGTAGACTCTAAAACCTTTTTGCAAACGTAGACTCTAAAACCTTTTTGCAAACGTAGACTCTAAAACCTTTGTGCAAACGTAGACTCTAAAACCTTTTTGCAAACGTAGACTCTAAAACCTTTGTGCAAACGTAGACTCTAAAACCTTTGTGCAAACGTAGACTCTACGTGAAAATTAGGTTTCACACAGTTTCCAAAAATATCTCCCTTGTAAAAATAAACCATTTACCATTGAGGGGTAATTTGTAAAAATGGGGGAATAATAAAGAGCACAATTTAATGTTCTTCCGTACAGGAAGGTGACTTCAGACCAAGCAGGTTTCACAGTTGGGTCACGATACCTTTTACCATATCCAGTTCTAGTAATTAACGCAATTTTTAGATTCCATGTGAATTAATCACTTTTTAACAAATGTAATTTTGAGGAAGTCCAATATTGCGAGAGGGGAACGGAATAATCATGGTGTATTAGATGAGAAGGAATTAGCAATGCTAATTTAGATGTAATTGAGCAATTAGTTAGGATATTATTGGAGATTAGAAGCATAAACTGGGGACAGAACGTGGTCAATCAGTAATCTCCCGAGTATCATATAACCAGGGGCAAACAGTCAATAGGAACATATGTTCTATTAACACGAGTTACGATTTTTAAAACTGACTTACTATTAATAAATGTAAAGTAGTTTCCTATACTCCTCATTTCAAGGAAAGCCTCTTGTATGGCTGACTTATTGAGGAGGATGTCGTCCTCACCTCAGAAGTTAAAATGCCCGTCACGCAGGGGCAGCGTAAATTAAGCAGATTACACACGTGCATTTCCTATCACACAGATTTCCCCTTCACCTCATCTCACCATATATTCTCAATTTCAAATTAAAAATCCGATGAGTGGTAGTAGGGACTCACTGAAGACTAAAAATACTAAAGTCCGTCACGCAGGGGCTGCGTAAACTAAGCAGATTTCCCACGTGAAGTTTTACAATTGAGAAATCTTCCTAATAATAACAGTAGTAGTAACCTATTCTCACGAGGACGAATAGTTAGTGAACCTGCCACACTAGCGCTCGGCGGGAACATAGCCGACCACACTCACAATACAAATGCAAATATCTCGGTTAATATTAAAGATACAGAATAAATGTATAGAACAATATTTATAGTAAATTTAATTTTCAATAAGATTGGTTTCTATAGAATTGTTTGATCGGACGTATGGTAAACGGAGATATTTTGAATTTTCGAAAATCCCCCCTCTAAACCCCCCCTCCCACTGGTCCGATTTCAGCCATTAACGAACTTGATCTTCGTTTTTTACATAAAACGATAAATTCCGAGTTTGGTAACGATCAAACAAAAATTGAGACCGCTAGAGCGTTAACAGACAAATATATATATATATATATATATATATATACTAGCTCGGATACCCGCTTCGCTCGGGAATTCATTTGAGGCTGAATGGTGATGGTATTTTTTTGGCAAGGCTTTATTTTGCACAATATTTTGACATTTACCCGTTTCTGTGGATTTGTTAATAATAAAATCATTTTTTTATGTAAGACTTCACTGTCCTCCATATTGTCATATTTCCCCGTTCCCTGTGCATTATGCATAGATTTGAATTATTAATCACAGAATATTAACATACAATTTGAATTAATTTTTCCCGGTGAGTTACCTGGTAGTTCCAAAGAATTGTTGAGCAAATTTCTCTAAATAATGAAATAAACAACTTTCCATATGTGCTTATTTGCCGAAACCCCAATAGGAAACGAAATATCACAATTTTAATTTCAGGCCTCCCTTATAACCCCCACTCCTGCCCGTCCCTAGAAATGTTAGTATGGCTTATTATAAGGAAGACGTTTAGTGCTAAATCACATACCGAGTTTGGTTTAGTTCGGTTGAGTCTTTTGTGCCAAATATTGTAAAATTGATGACTTCTGCTATCACTTTTGGCGTATAACGCTTTTATACTTCGGTATACGACGATATTGTAAATAACAAAAGTTTCTCTAAATAACAAAATAAACAACTTTTGTTATGTACATATTTGCCAAAAACCCCAATAGGAAACGAAATATCGCTATTTTTAATTTCAGGCTTCCCTTATAACCCCCACTCCTGCCCGTCCCTAGAAATGTTAGAATGACTTATTATAAGGGAATCGTTAGTATTAATTCACATAGCGAGTTTGGTTTAGTTCGGTTGAGTCTTTTGTGCCAAATAAAATTGTGGACTCCGGCTATAGTTTTTAGCGTATAACTCATTTATACTTCCGTATACGGCAAAAGTGTATTTAACAAAACTTACTCTAAATAACAAAATAAACAACTTTTGTTATGTGCATATTTGCTGAAAAAGCAATAGGAAACTAAATATCGTTATTTCTAATTTCTGGCCTTCCTTATAACCCCCACTCCTGCCCGTCCCTAGAAATGTTAGTATGGCTTATTATAAGGACATCGTTAGTATTAATTCACATAGCGAGTTTGGTTTAGTTCGGTTGAGTCTTTTGTGCCAAATAAAATTGTGGACTCCCGCTATAGTTTTTAGCGTATAACTCATTTATACTTCCGTGTACGGCAAAAATACATATAACAAAAGTTACTCTAAATTACAAAATAAATAACTTTTGTTTATGTGCAAATTTGTTCGAAAAATCAATAGGAAACGAAATATCGCTATTTTTAATTTCAGGTCTCCCTTATAACCCCCACTCCTGTTCGTCTTAGAGAATATTAATATAGCCTAAAGTCTAAGTTGGGCTAGTAGTAATATACATACCAAGTTTCATAAAATTCGGTTCAGCCGTTTATGCGTGAAAAGGTAACAAACAAACAAACAAATAAACAAACAAACAAACAAACAAACAAACAAACAGACACGAAAGAAACAAAATGTAGTTATGGTGTCTATGACATGTGAAACGAAAAGTTATAGTGAATTTTCGCTAATAAAAATCAATGTGCAGACAGAGGTTACATTTTTATATATATATAGATATATATATATAATATATATATATATATATATATATATATTATATATAATTTTTGAACGGACCTCATTTTCGTCATCTCCTGGGTAGGATCGATGGACATTTGAAGAAAAATTTCGAAAATTCCGTCATGAGTACCCCTTAAGGGAAATCAGCTAAAACAAGGAAATACGAAAACCCCGCTTAATATTTGAATTAAAAAAATCCGTCACGCAGGGGCTGCGTTAACTTAGCAGATTTCCCACTTGCGTCCCGTATTTGCATTTATCTCATGACGTAAAAGTTCAATATTTGTTATTTTGGTTTCAAATAAAGTGCTTCATATTATAACAGCTTATTGTTCATATGACCTGAGTAGAAGTAGGGTTTACTGTCCCCGAAGGCCGAAAACTAAAAAAACGCAAATATCTCGGCTAATATTAAAGATAATGAAAACATTTATAGATCTTTTAATTATCAACAAGATTGGTTCTATACACTTTTTCGATCCGACGTACAGTAACGGAGATATTTTGAATTTTCGAAAATCCTCCCCTCTAAACCTAACCCCCCTCCCACTGGTCTGATATCAGCCATTAACGAACTTGATCTTCCTTTTTACATAAAACGTTCAAATATCGAGTTTGGTAACGATAAAACAAAAATTGCGACCACTAGAGCGTTAACAGGCAATATACGAGTATATATTTTTCAACGGACTTCATTTTCGGCATCTCCTGGGTAGGATCGATGGACATTTGAAGAACATTTTTGAAAATCGGGTCATGAGCACGACCTCAATAGCTGATTTCCCTTAAGGGAAATCTGCTAAAAATAATTAATGAATTTTAATTAGCTCTCCCGGTCAGCCCGGCCTGATCTGTCCATCCATAGTATTGACAATCTGACTTAGGCAAATGCTTGGCTGTGTGATCCCGTTTGTATCCCTATTCAATTAATATGGCGGATTACCAATACGAATATTATAACTATATGCACATCATCAACCTAATACCTTTATCATCTCCGTAGTCACTAAGTTATCTCCGAACAGAGCTGACATTATCTTCATCATATTCACAACTTCTATTGTATATAAAACACCATTATACTCAACCTTATCATCATGGTCATCACAACTGTAATCTTAATCCACAGTGCTCTTATCTTCTGTCATATCATAATCGCCATAATTATCATAATCATTTTCAACCTATTGCACCCATCAAAACTGGCATAGCGTTAATCCTATTCTCAAAACATTACCACCCTAATGAATATAAACCACCATCAAATTAAATGAATATAAGTTACCATCATCATTTGGACTCTAGACAGTTTTTGTACTAGGAAACTATAACTATCAGCAAAATAATTTTATTTTTATTTGAGGCAGTATGTTAGTAATTAAATGTTATTCAGGGAATTTTTAGTGACTAAACACTAAGGTTAGACTGTATTCTAATACTATGTGAATAATTTTTAGCAGATTTCCCTTAAGGGAAATCAGCTATTGACGTTTTACTAATGACGCGATTATCAAAACATTTCTTGAAATGTCCATCGATCATACCTAGTAGATGACGAAAATAAGATCCATTCAAAATTGTGTATGTGTATGTATATATATATATATATTTATATATATATATATATATATATATATATCTGTTAACAATCTAACGGTCGCAATTTTTGTTTAATCGTCACCAAACTCGATATTTAATCGTTTTATGTAAAAAGGAAGATCAAGTACGTTAACGGCTGAATTCGGACCAGTGGGAGGGGGGCGGTTTAGAGGGGGGATTTTTGAAAATTGGAAATATCACCGTTACTGTACGTCGGAGTGAAAAATTGTATAGAACCAATCTTATTGCAAATTAAATTTACTATACATATTGTCATATACATTTATTCTCTTTCTTGAATATTAACCAAGATATTTGCATTTTTATTAAATGTGGGCCGATAACGGACGAGTGAGTTTCCAGCCAAATGCTAGTTTGGTTTGTTTCCGTAACGGTTCGGCTCTCGTCTGGAGATTTCTCTATTGTATATCTTCACGTGGGAAATCTGCTTAGTTTACGCAGCCTCTGCGCGACGGACTTTTTTTATTTGAGACAGTGTGTTAATAATTAAATGTTATTCAGGGAATTTATATTGACAAAACACTAAGGTTAGACTGTATTCTAATACAATGTGGATAATTTGTTTCTACGTTTCAGAGATTTTTTTTTTTATTAGATTTAGAATTAGACGAGTTAAAACTTGGTAAACCTGCTTTCCAAAGCAAAAGAAGTATTTCAACTAATAAGCTAATATGCATGGATACCAGAAAAAAAATTCTTTGCTATGTCTTTCGGTTGTAGTATACTGCTTTAAGGGAGAGAAAATTGAACTTTTCACAGGAGCAGAGATTGCAAGCAATGAAAATGTGGAAACTAAAAAATGTGGAAAACAAGAAACTAAAAAAAAAATCAAACGTGAAAGTTCTAAATGAGGTAAGAAAAGGTAAATGTTTCATCAGGTCATGGAAAAAAAGTGGGTGAAACGTCGTGGGCGTTTAATGCACACCGATTTCATTTCGAATATATTTTTAGGCCATTTTTTGAATATATCAGCTTCTTGATTTCAGGAGGCGTTTAGTGTGCGAGATACATGTTATTAAGAGTGTCTTCATCAAATGAGATTTTACATTCCTGATTAAAAAATAAGTTTTAATCAAACACAATAAAAACCATTTCACTACACTAAAAAGCATATTCGTTAATTCAAAATGTGATCAGGAGGAGGGTGGAACTAGAAAATTAAAACATCAAAGATATTATGAGTCAGATCGAGAAATGTCAAAATACAACTTTCTTAAACTTTTAATTATCTACAATGGTTGGTTTATATTTTTTTTGCAATGTAAATATAAAGGAAGTTATCGGTTTTTTTTAGTCAGTGTAAACTTCCTCTTCTATTCATGTGATTTTTACTTGGAGTAACTGAGTCACTGAGCATCTAATGTCCATCTTCATTTGAATTTGTGTTTATTTAGACTCCTTACTACTGGACAATTAGAGAATAGACAGTAAGATGAGATCATCAGTGTCATTCCAGAAAGTGCGAAATCTGATTAGTTACACAGCTTCTACGTGACGGACTTGAGTTATTTCATAGGCCGTGAACATGCCCCTATAATATCCAAATACTAGGACAATACAATAAGATAGAACAAAGCTAAATATAATAAATGTAGAAAGGTTTAACTGAGTTGCAAGTGAATGCAGGGTAAACTAAGTAATCCACGCCGTGAAGGGCTTCCATCTCGTTTGGAGTAAGCCCTTCCCTGTTCCAGGTTAATACCCTGACTACACACAATCTCCCTCGTAATAAAGCAATGCAAATATGCCCGATGCAGCATATCTACATACAATGCAAATGTTTTGATATTTTGGCGGAAATTCGCTAATATCGCAGATTAGGGCTGATGACAGTATGCCCAAGGAAGCGACCAAGGAAAGAAAGCAGGCATTTCCTGAACAAGGGCATGTAGTGGATTAGTGCTCCAGCTGCTTTCAGAAAGAAGCTATGTACAAGAAAGACTAAGGCAAGGGAATTCCACTCAAAGCTAGAATTGTTAGAGAGCCATCCCTCCGTAGACAGTAGGCTTCTAATAATACATCCTAGTTTGAGCATGTATGTATATATATATATATATATATATATATATATATATACGCATTTATACACGAATACATACATTTTAATCACCTAGGTTTGGACAATTCAAGAAATTCTCTGCAAATGAAAGAAACAGTCGAAAATAGTGTGTTTTAGCAGATTTTCCTTAAGGGAAATCAACTATTGAGGTCGTACTCATGACTCGATTTTCGAAACATTTCTTAAAATGTCCATCGATCCTACCCAGGAAATAATGTTTTAAATGTTTTATGTAAAACGATAGATCAAATTCGTTAATGGCTCAAATCGGACCATAGGGAGGGGGGGGGGGTTTAGAGGAGGATTTTCAAAAATTCGAGATGTCTTCGTTACCATACTTCGGATCAAAAAATTGTATAGAACCAATCTTATTGCAAATTAAATGTACTATAAATATTGTTATAAACATTTATTCACTATCTTGAATATTAATCGAAATATTTGCTTTTTCAGTTTTCAGCCTTCAGAAAACCCCCACTTCTACTAATGTCATACAAACAATACTCTGTCATGTAATAAAACATATTATTCGAAGTTTAAATACCATAAATTGATTTTAAGAGACCATTATAATACGAGATAAATGCAAATATGTTATAGTGACTCCCTATCTTTCTTCTTGTCTTGGACTATTAAAATTTGAGTGGTTGAGATGAATCATTCTAATCCATTATAAATTATAGTCCTAGATCTAGTAAATAGTTTCCAATAAAATTGATATGTTATAATCTGATATATTTCCGTAATTCTTTTTAGCAGATTTCCCTTAAGGGAAATCAGCTATTGAGGTTGTACTCATGACGGAATTTTCGAAATTTTTCTTCAAATGTCCATCGATCCTACCTAGTAGATGACGAAAATGAGGTCCGTTCAAAACTGTATATATATATATATATATATATATATATATATATATATATATATATATATATTTGTCTGTTACCGCTCTAGCGGTTGCAATTTTTGTTTGATCGTTACCAAACTCGATATTTAGTCGTATTATGTAAAAAGAAAGATCACGTTCGTTAACGGCTGAAATCGGACCAGTGGGAGGGGGGGGGGGAGTTTAGACGGGAGGGTTTTCGAAAATTCGAAATATCTCCGTTACTATTCGTCGGATCGAAAAATTGTACAGAATCAATCTTATTACAAATTAAATTTACTATAAGTATTGTTATATACATTTATTCTCTATCTTGAATATTAACCGAGATATTTGCATTTTTATTAAATCCTGGGCGGCTAACGGACGGTGTCTTTCCTGCCAAAACCTAGTTCGGCCGTTTCATTAACTGCTCCGCTCTCGTGAAATTTCTTTATTGTAAAACTTCACGTGGGAAATCTGCTTAGTTTACGCAGCCCCTGCGTGACGGACTTTTCTTTCCTGTGAAAAGTTGGCAGAACTGTTTGTTTATGTTTCAGATGCTTTCCGTCGGAGGTACCGTATCATCATTTGTATTTATTCACTGTGTGTTACCAGTCTGTAGATTTATCTATTGTTAACAACACGAAGGAAATCTGCTTAGTTTACGCAGCCCCTGCGTGACGGACGTTTTTTACAATCTCAACAGGTAGTTCCTTAAGACTGCCGAAAAAAAAACAAAACTTATTTTTAGTAAGAGCATTATTATTAAAATTTGAACTGTTTTATAATACGCATCATTCTCGACGGCCCTCAAAACCAAAACATCACTTTATATATAAAACATCAATAAATATTTTAGATTCAAGCAAAGGATATTTTCAGATTTCACTACGACACAGTACTCCGACGTGTATATGTATGTATGTATGCACACACACACATATATCGATATCGATATTTCGAATTGTCAACCCCCCTCCCTATGCCGATTCATCTCATGGGTAAGATCGATAGAGATTTGAATCATTTTTTTGAAAACCGCGTAATGAGTACAACTTCAATAGCGATTTCCAGTGAGGGAAATCTCTTAAAAAAGGAAAAATACAAGGAAAATAGGTAGTTCGGTTTTTTTGTCGTAAATTTCGAGGAAATATATTTGAGTTTGGTTAGTAAGAGGACATTAAAGGATAAATAGCCGGGGCTAAGAGCTGGAGCGGGGGTAGCAGCTAAGGGGAACACTCCTTCCCTATAACAATAAAACAGAAGCTGATTAGGGCTTCTTCGCTTTGTTCTCTCTTTAGCCGTCCGACAACTTGTGATTGTCTCATCTTCAGGGAAAACTTTCTCCCTTAGTTTTATTTTTTTTTCTTTTCCCCTCCCGTCCTTTTTATTTTCTTAAGTTACTCGTCTGAGGGAGAGTATTTCCCCTTTTTTCTAATCGCATTCCCTTTGTTTCTACATCATCCAAGACGTGCTTCATTTGTAGTTTCCTCTTTTGTGCTAATGAAAGAGTTTGTTCTTATAATTATTATCAACAGGAGCTCATTAATTAAGTTCCCTTATTTCTATAGTTTTTTTTTTTTCCTGATTAATAACATTCTCCCTATGAAAGATTAATAGAGAGCCTTTGTATTTATTAAGGTCTAAGAACATCAAAGACTTTCCTTAAATATAAATTATAATGAAGGAAGAAACTTTTAAATTTATGCAGGTTTAAAGTTGGGGAAACTCTGTATTTCTGAAAACTAAAAGTGAAGATATACACATATTTGTTAGTTTTATGCGGTGTTAATATTCGCTTCAAGAATCTTCTCCTTTGAAATTGACTAATAACATCGACGTAATTTAAAACTAAAATTATTGGGTATTTTAAAAGCGTATCTGTGATGTATTGTTAAAATACTCTCACAAGAAGATAACAAATAAACTTAGTATTTGGTTAATACATATCCTCAGTAAGAACGACATACTTTAACAAGTGTGGGATAATTTTTGACGATTCTGACTATATCAAATGATTCGGATTTATACAATTGCAAACATTTATCCACTAGTAAATTAACATATCTCGTGCTTTCGACAGAACTTTTGGACATAAGGCCATTTGCTGGAATAACAATGTCAGTAACTGACTGGTTTTGTGAAAAGCTTCAAATAAAAAAAAAAAAAAGATATCTCCGAGAAAGGATCAATAAATTATTTGGTTATATAACGAATCATGTTGAAAATTTAATTATTCTCTAAAATTGTTATTCAATACATTTTTTCCTGCCTCAAATATTAAGCGATTTTTTTTGTATTTCTTTTTTGTTTTTAGCCTTCCGTAAACCCCCACTTACAACCCTTAATTGCATGTCAACACTGCCCATATACAATGAATCGTCTTATCCAAAGCTCCAATACCAAATATCGTTTTCAAAGCACGTTTACTATGTGAGGCACGTGCAATTAAATTAAATTTGACGTCATCAATTAAGATGTTACATTCTTGATTTGAAAATTTGAACAACACCAGTTTTATTTAACCGTTTTTTCAACAATAAAGATCATATTAATATCGAAAAAGAAAGGAAAGACGGGTTAACGACAGATGAAAAGAATCGAAATATATCAGCTATCCAATAAAAAATATTAAAGACAGATTTATTTGCACTTAGTTAAGTTAGTTATTCCAGGGTTTCTACAGAGTACCTAACTCTGTAACTTACAATTGACCGTGGTATTCTGTTCGACGGTTTCTTGTCCAAAATCAAATTACAAAACGTTTTTAAACCGGGAAAAATTTTGACCTGAATCTTATTTTCTTTTGAATGAAGGATTTAATCAAAAATTATTCCAATAACTAAGACCACACACCGACATTTTAAAATAACCATTGTAGCATAACGTGGAACTTAATAATTGTCAGATTTCAGTATCCATGTCAATACTTGAATGAGTTTAAGTATGAATGAGACATACTTAATCTAATTTAAGCTGAGCAGGGACGTAAATCACTTACAAAACCTGTAGTTTCGTCTTAGGAAATAGAAAAGGAATATTCAGAGAAACGAGAAAAGCAGCGAGTATACTGCAGGAGATGATGTTTTCCTTGCTGTGACCACATCTCTAGAAATTGGAAGAAAAGAAGGTTAGCTTGAGGCTTTATCCTATCATGATGTTACAGCTACTCAGAGGAAAACAGTAACCGAGGTAGAAACTTCACCCAACCATCTAGCCTGGTTCATATATATACTCTTAACCTTCCCGAATGTCCAGATCGTTATACTTGGAAACTGCAATAAATAGACCGTGCTTGAAACGTGTCCTAAATCACAATGTCATTTCAACTCACGTGGTTCTCACTTTAGTCTACTGTACTCATAAACATTTCATTTCCACCTTTATATTTCAAGTCCTGTATATTATATGTCATATAAAGTGAGAAATACAAAATAAAATAAAGATGGGGGAATTGCTTAGTTAATGCAGCACTCGTTTCACAGATTTTTTTTGTATGAATTTCATAATACTATTCTAAATAATTGTCTATAAAACACAACATTTTACAGAAGATTTGTTTATTATTACATTTACTACTCTATGCATATTACAATAAAAATTTTAATGACAGTAATTTCTAATTTATTAGGTTTAATTTTATTGTTACATCCAAGACAAATTTGGTGTAAAATTTCTATACTGAGAGTTCAATGGTTATTATTCATGTAGGTACACCTTTGAAACACCTTTTGTATCTCTGAACTCTCCAACTAGTACTTTTTCATGATTGCTTCATAACCTCATTTCAGGCTGCAGTGTTTTTCTAACATCCAACTCATTTTCTTCCTATTTTACAAAGCACAATTTCTCCCGACGTGTGCTGTGAAGGCTGCCTTGGGGAATTCTAATAATCTCGTGATATTTTTTTACATGTTATAACAAACTGATTGTTATATGTGAGTTAAACGCCACAAACTTTATATGCATATGCAATATATAAGATACAAAACTACTTCCCTCAAATGTTAATTGTCGATGTCATGGAGAAATAAGCAGCTATTATTACTACTATTATCTGTGATCTTGTTTGTGGGGTTCCTAATGTTTATGCGTATCATTCGCTCAGTCTCTCTTGTTCCAATAAACTCTTAACAAAGCTAGTATTTGTGATACTAGTTCAACGTTCTTCGTTAAGTAAATGCAAATGAACATATAAAACAACACTATTTTTATTATTAAGAAAATATACATATTTGCACTTCTTAACATTATATATTTATTATTCTATTTTTGAGGCTGCATCGCTGGGAAGTATCGTCATTGTGAGGATTTCGGCTTTCTGCTCCAGCGGTTGGAATTTTTGTTTTGCAAATTGTCAATGGAAATGCGTCCATCTTCGTCAGGCATAAATTTTATTTGAATGGCTACTTCAATTATCATATGTTTGGAGTATTATTTTATTTCAGTAAGGCTTTCCACGTTTCTGAAAGTATGTGATAATTTATAATTCGAAAATATAATTTACGAGCAGTATTCAAGCCACATAAAATATTCAATAAATATTTAAAGACCCCAAAAGACACCCAATTATTACAGGATAGTGGAGTATATTTGATACCGTGTGATTGTGGTAAGGTTTATGTGGGACAGACAGGCAAGAAGACAGCTACAAGAGTCAACCAACACATGACTGACCTAAAACATAATAGAACAAAAACATCCGCCATTGCCAAACACGCCAGTATTTGTCCCCACCAAATTAAATTTGACGAGACAAAGGTTTTACATAGAGAGGACCACCTCGGTAAAAGATTAGTCCTGGAAGCCCTAGAAATAAATAAGAAGACAAATACTATAAACGGCGTGGACGGTGTCATACTTCCAGAAACGTGGAAAGCCATACTGAAATAAAATAAAACTCCAAACATATAATAATTGAAGTAGCCATTCAAATCAAATTTATGCCTGACGAAGATGGACGCATTTCCATTGAAAATTTGCAAAACAAAAATTCCAACCGCTGAAGCAGAAAGCCGAAATCCTCACAATGACGATAATTATAATTATTTATTAACGTCCGCTTTTTGCTACAATGTCTAAGTGGGATGGGTTATCTACAGGTTACCACCATTTTCTAGCCAGGGTGGGTCTAAAGAGTTCGTCACTAAAAAAAGTCCGTCACACAGGGGCTGCGTTAACTAAGCAGGTTTCCCACGTACGCCACGTATTTATATTTACCTCAAAACGTAAAAGTTTAATGAGAACAATATTTGGTATTTAGGCTTCAAATAATATGCTACATAATATAAAGCCTTACTGTATATGAGCAGAAGTAGGAGTTTACTGAAGACCGAAAACTAAAAAATGCAAATATCTAGGTTAGTAATCAACATTCAGCAAAAACGTACATAAGAACAATTATCGAGCATTATATTTGTAATTAGATTGGTTCTATACAATGTTTCGATCCGCGGTATAGTAACGGAGATATTTCGAATTCAGCCATTAACCAACTTGATCTTTTTTTTTACATAAAACGATTATAAACCTATAATATATATTATTTATATATATTATTAACATATATATATATATATAAAAATAATATATATTATAGGACCTAATTTTCGTCATCTCTTGGGTAGGATCGATGGACATTTGAAGAAATGTTTCGAAAATCACGTCATGAGAGTCATAAGGGAGTATTTTCGAAAATTCGAAATATCTCCGTTACTATACGTCGGATCGAAAAATTGTATAGAACCTAGATCTAAATGCAAATTAACTTTACTATTAATATTGATATATACATTTATTCTCTATCTTGAATATTAACCGAGATATTTGCATTTATATTACGTGTGTGCAAGTAACAAAGATGAAATCGGCTAACTTCGGTCCTAGTCGTGGGTTACCGGTTAAAACTTCAGGTAGGAAATCTGCTTAGCTTACGCAGCCCTTGCGTGACGCACTTTTACTTTATCATTTATCCTTATTAAAAATACGTGTAAATCGCAACATTTATTATTATTAGCAATAAAAGTATTATTTCGTAAAATTGTTTTCTCACATTTAATAAACAATAATAATATCGAAAAATTAATATTATTTTGTTTACAGTAATAGTTAAGCTTTGTAGTTTGAAATATGTAACACCTGCCCTGCACTTAAATGACTAAAAATTCGTGTTTTATTATTTCGTAATGACATAAACGAAAACGTTTGCATTCTACTTCTTTCCAACCCCCCTAACCCGAGAAATACATGTGCGGAGTATATTAGATTTAATGATTTGCCAACCCACCCTGACGAAATTTGGCCAGGTCGGTGATTAGGGATATAGGAAGGCGGAAGTAGACACGAGGATAAAGTTGGCACCGGATCCGAGGGCGGTGAATGCTACAACGTATCAAATTTGATTAGAGCATGAACTATGTAATGAAATTGAGCTTCAGTTAATTTGATTAGGTCCTTGAGGGGGCTAGAGGCGTGAGGGCAGCCAGAAAGGGATAAATTTCATTATTCAAATATGTAGCCAGTTACATTAATATAGTCCTTCCCTTTATATAATTATACCTCTCTTTCATTATGTTTTAATAACATTTCTTGCCTGCCGATGGAGCACCCCTCCACAGCTCGGAATTTACACATTTGTAAGAAGACCACGCCAGTTTAGCACAGGAGAATGAATGATGCTTGTTCACATCCCGTAACCTTGCGTGTTGAAAGAGAAGTTTCATAGGATTTATTAAAATAATATTAGAATATCAGATTTCATAATTATTTATTTATTTCAGAATTCATTAAATTTATTTATACTGTGACGGAATTCATTAAATAAAATCCTGAGTGCCACCCTGGCTAGAAAAGGGTGGTATTCTGAAGATAACCCGCCCAAATTAGCCTTAGTTGCAAACAGTGGACGTGAATAAATAATTTAGTTTTAATTTATTTATTTCGGTTAATATTCAACATAGAGAAAAAATGTATATAACAGCATTTATACAAAACTACATTAACAATAAGATTGATTCAACTTTCCGATCAGAGGCATAGCAATAGAGAAATTTTCAATTTTTGAAATTCCCCTAGTCGGATTTCAGCCAT
The DNA here is from genome assembly GCA_019009955.1 of Riptortus pedestris. Taxonomy (NCBI): domain Eukaryota; kingdom Metazoa; phylum Arthropoda; class Insecta; order Hemiptera; family Alydidae; genus Riptortus; species Riptortus pedestris. The sequence continues at coordinate 147,800,208 of CM032229.1, read as the reverse complement.
TAACGAACTTGGTCTACAGTTATAACATAGAGTTTGGTCATGTTAAACCAAAGGTTGAGACCGTTAGAGCGTTAACAGACAAATATATACATACATATATATATATATATATATATATATATATATATATATATATATAATTGTGTTGATGGTTTCGACCAGGCATAAACACCTCCTGTTACACTCTAATTTAACAACTATGTGCAACATTATAAAGTAGCACCTGTATTTTTACAGCCCTGAAGAAGAGAAAATAAAGTTCTCGAAATATCGGCATAAACTAAGATTTTTTTACCTATATTGACCAAACCTCCAAAAAAACAAGCACACAGAGCATATATATATATATATATATATATATATATATATATATATAAAATTGTAACCTCTGTCTGTACATTGATTTTTTTCACGAAATTTCACGATAACTTTTCGTTTCACATGTCATAGACACCACATCTGCATTTTGTTTTTTTCGTGTGTTTGTTTGTTTGTTACCTTTTCACGCATAAACGGCTGAACCGAATTTTATGAAACTTGGTATGTATATTACTACTAACCCAACTTAGACTTTAGGCTATATTAATTTTCCCTGAGACGGACAGGAGTGGGGGTTACAAGGGAAGCCTGAAATTAAAAATAGCGATATTTCGTTTTCTATTCGTTTTTCGGCAAATATGCACATAACAAAAGTTGTTTATGTTGTTATTTAGAGTAACTTTTGTTATATACACGTTTGTCGTATACCGAAGTTTAAATGCGTTATACGCTATAAAATGATAGAGGGAGTCAACAATATTATTTGCCAAAAAAGACTCAACCGAACTGAATAAAACTTGGTATGTGTATTAGCAGTGAGGCCTTAATTATAATAAACCATACAAACATTTCTATGGACGGGCAGGAGTGGCGGTTATACGGGACTCCTGAAATTAAAAAGAGCGATATTTCGTTTCCTATTGGTTTTCCTCAAATATAAACATAACAAAAGTTGTTTATTTTGTTATTTGGAGTAACTTTTGTTATATACACTTTTGTCGTATACCTAAGTATAAATGAGTTATACGTTAAAACTTTAGCGGGAGCCAACAATTTTATTGGGCACTAACGGCTGAACCGAACTTAACAAAACTCGGTATGTCAATTAGCATTAATTCTTCCATGATTATAAGTTATATTAAAATTTTTAGGTTCGAACGGGAGGGGGGTTATAAGGGAGGCCTGAAATAAAAATTAACCATATTTACATGTATAAGAGACGGGAAATATAAAAATATCGAATACAGTGAAGCCTTATCGAACAAAGATTCTATTATTAGCAAATCCACGGTATCAATCCTAAAACACTGGGACGGGTAAATATCAAAATATTGTGCAATGTAAAGCCTGCTAAAAAATACCATCACCATTCAGCCTCAAATGAATTCCCGGGCGAAGCCGGGTATCTGAGTTAGTATATATATATATATATATATATATATATATATATATATATATATATATTACCTAAGGTACCCGTCGTCGGTCTGGAAATCATTGGAGGCTGAATGTTGAGGCTACTTTTATAGCAAGGCTTCAATGTGTACAATTATACTTCCCGTCTGGCAGTACTATTTTTCCATAAGGGCCAGGTAACTGTAGGGGACTTATAGACGGAAATTATAGTTTAAAAGAGTAAATGAAAATGACTTCCCAATCAATCCCTCTCTACTGTTTTTCCCACCGTGAATAATTCAAATCATAATCATTTATAGCATTTATTATAATTAAATAGTATCTATAATGAACATATTTTCTGTCAAACCCACTCCGAGCACACAAGGTTTAGAAATAGTCGGTTGTAAGTAGAAAGAAATTCCAATAGTGCCAACATTTAACAGGAAATGAGTTAACACAATTAACTATTGTTAGCCTCCGTGGAACTTTCCCTTCCGCTTTGAGGGTTACCAACATTGCTTTTTGATAAATTAATTATTCAAAACATTAAACAATTTTAATTTTCTAATAATGAATTTACCCGGACGAAATAAAAAATAGTGGTAACCTAAAATAATGGAATTTATTTTCAAAGTGCAGACTGAGTTGGGAAGGACCGTAGCCCTCCAAGTAACCTTAATAATACTTTAAACAATCAAATCGAGTTTAAACGCATATACATTAATACGTTATATTTAACGTATTTGGATATTAAATTTAATAATATTATGTTTAAAACAAAATTTACTTTTAATAACACAAAAAACAACATTTGTTATGTGCACGCTTGCCTATAAACAATTAGAAAATTAAATTTCGCGAGTTTTTTATTCCGACCTCTCTTATATCCCCACCTCCCGTTCGAACCTACAACATTTAATATAGCTAATAATCATGAAAAAATAAATGCTAAGTCATATACCGAGTTTTATTAAGTTCGGTTCAATCGTTGGCGCCCAATAAAATTGTTGGCTCCCTCTTCACTTTTTTAGTGTATATCTCGTTTATACTTTGTTAAACGACAAAAGTGAATAAACCAAAAGTTGCTCTAAATAACAAAATAAACAACTATTAACCTGTGGATATTTCCCGAAAAACAAAGAGGAAACGAAATATCGCTATTTTTAATTTTAGACCTCCCATACAACCCCCACTCCTGCTCCATCTGCCGGGCTGACGCTGCTGCTGGTTTTTGAGCTAAACCATCCAGGGCGTCACCCAAACGTGTACAAAAAAATGCATTCAAATCGGTCAAGCCGTTTAGGAGAAGTTCAGTGACATAAACACACACACACAGTAGAATTATATATATATATATATATATATATATATATATATATATATATATATATATAAAAAAATATATATAAAGATAAATGAGCTATTTCGACAAGGCCTCGCCTCAAGACTTCCACTTCCACAGTATCCTCACACGAGGAATCGACAAATACTACAATGGGTTTTGCTGATGTCAACACTTAAGTAGAAGATTTAACTGTCAGTGTTAGCGACGGGCTCTGTCATATATGTCGTTATGATGGCCATATGACATCTATCAGCTTACTCGAATTTCGAATGGCCACTTCTATCAATAGAACCACTGTTCCATAAGTACGGAATTCTCAAAGGTTGATGAGTGTTGTCCACACGTGACGGATTGACTCATTTTGCAGTAAAAGGTTCAATTGCTACATTGGCAATAGTTTCAATACTCCAAATTGTAGTTTTAATTCTAATACAGTTAAAGCTCTAACCTAAAAAAAAAAAAAGCTGGAAAAAACATTTGTCGGTATGATCTGAAGGTCTAAATGACCCTAGCCACCAACCAGTGGCGATTTCGATTCCTACCTGGGCAATGGGAATTTATTTTGTGGCAAACTAATTAAATAAAATACTTAGTCCCGTCCTGGCTAGAAATGTGTGGTAACCTGTAGATAACCCGTCCCAATTAGCCATAGTAGCAAAAAATGGAGGTTAATAAATAATAATAAGTCAGTGAATTATTCGCATATTTTACATGCATATGATATCCTTTACTTACTATGACACTAGAGTGAGTAGGGAGGAGGAATGAGTCGAGTAGAACATCATGTAAAATCAAACATTGGAAATAAGTTTCCAAATAAGCATAACTTTATTGTTTATTAGTTTCATTTTTTCTATAATATTATTTTTTTCCGTAAAAAATTGAAAATGAATGTGTTTCCCACTTCCCCTATGACATTCCAACGAGCTATTTACTTTTCAAAGACACAATTTCCCAACTTCTCAATAACGTCATGTCAAAATAACTGGGCTAATATTCCATCAAAATATAAATTGCTTATAATAGGTTTATCCAACTGAGTGTTATACCCCAGGCAGAGTTGAGCAAAATTGTAATTACAATTACAAGTTATAACTACATTAGTTGAAATATAGTTACAATTACAACTACTATTGTAATTAGTTATTGATAATGGGCAACTAAATTTTTCAACTAAAGTAATTGTAATTGAAATTTCACAACTACAGTTAGTAGTTGACAAACTCAGTAGTTCCATAAACAACTACAGTTAGTAATTGTAACTGTAATTTTAGTTGAGGCTGTTAAAAATAACTACATCCAATGTCTTTATATTCATAGGTTTATTATATTACATATTCTACATTCTTAGGATAACTGAAAATAATTTTAATGAAAATAAATAAAAACTAACGAAAATAATATTCCTTTTTATATTTTCCCGAGTCGAATGAAATTAAAAAATACTTTTAAACTTTTAAGTTTGAACAAATTAGCCATTAAAATTAATCCTAACTCAGAATTTTTGTAAGAGAAGCTATTCGATTTTGGGGATTTTGCCATCGCGGCAAGAGAAAATAATCTCTTCACCAAAAAATAAGGAGTTCTCGTCCTCACTTTCACTGCCACTCATTGTAATTTGTTTCAAATATCCGAGGTGACGGATATAGAAGACAGACTGAAGTGTTCTACAATCTCAGATGATCCATTCATCACCACCACTACAAATGTAAATATTTATATAGAGGCGATCAAAATATATTCCCTCTTTGGAACGTAAAAAACAGTTGATCTATATGTAGTTGTAGTTATTACTCAATAACTACAGTTACAATTACAACTACTAATTGTAATTATTTTTATAACTACTTTTTATTTCAATTAGTAGTTGGATTTAAGAATACCAACTACAATTACTGTAATTGCGAAACCAAGAAAATGCAACAACAGTTACCAATTACATTTTTGTAACTGCAGTTGCAATTCCATAACTAGTATTTATTAGTTGAAAAAGTAGTTAATTACAAAAGTATTTAATTACTGCCCAACTCTGACCCCAGGCTACTGTGTGTAGCACATCTCTAATTAAACTATTAGGTTGATTAGGCATTTGCCTTACCTCAGAAATCTAATACCATGTCACTCCTAGGAGTTGAAAATGTATAAACCTACATATGTTGTGTGTGTGTGTGTGTGTGTGTGTGTGTGTGTGTGTGTGTGTGTGTGTGTGTGTGTGTGTGTGTGTGTGTGTGTGTGTGTGTGTGTGTGTGTGTGTGTGTGTGTGTGTGTGTGTATTTATGTATTTTTCTCAAGAAAATAAATAAGATGTATATTTTAGCAAAACATATTTGTTTAAAATATTACTTATCACATGATAAAGTTATGACTTTTAATGGAATATTTTTTTTGAAAATAACCTTTTCATATTGAACATTATAATCATTGACCTCTAGTAAGTTCACCATTATATGAAATTTAATTCATTTATATATTTATAGGTTTCAAGAAAAATACGGGACAATGATAAACAAAATACTATATACCTGACATTAGGATATAACAATAAGCTAGTTATTATATATACACGGGAGTGTATACAAAATAACTGACATTTCTAAATAGTAGTTTTAATGTAAAATGAACCATCTTGATAAGAAGCTAACGCGTTGGAGATGAAAATAAATAAGATTTATTGAATGAAGAAAATGTAGACTTATGACGCAGTATGGGTACTCTTTCAAAAAACTTAAGAAGAGGGCCGTGGATAGCAAAGACTATTTTATATATATATATATATATATATATATATATATATATATATATATATATATATGTGTGTGTGGTGTGTTCTTCTTATCGGAGTTTTGGTCAATGTTGGTGAAATGAATCTTAGTTTATGCCGATATTTCGAGAATCTTTATTTTCTCTTCTTCAGGGCTGTAAAATTACATGTACTACTTTATAATATACTAATAGTCTAAAGTAGTACATGCAATTTTACAGCCCTGAAGAAGAGAAAATAAAGATTCTCGAAATATCGGCATAAACTAAGATTCATTTCACCAACATTGACCAAAACTCCGATAAGAAGAACACACCACATATAAATACAACCTGGTCGAAAACATCAGCACAATTATATATATATATATATATATATATATATATATATATATATATATATATATAAACGTACAAATTTTCGAGAGGAAAAATTATTTTTTTATATGAAGTTAAATGAACAAAATATTATATTCTACCCATGGGCAAAATCAATTTACTTGAAAGCCAACTGAAAATTGTATAATTTCAATTACAAACGCCAAGTGGCTGTGCAAGTGCTTTTCTGTATTAACAAGAGGGTCAAACCATTTTTCAACTATGGCTTTCTCGGTCTTTGAAATGAAATTAATGCGGCCTTACAGGTTTTAGTTCATAAGGAATGAAACACTTTACAAGAGAAAGTGACATTATAACATCAGAATACTTTAAAGAATACTATATTAAGAATGAAAAAGGCACTTTTACAGTAAAACGAGAAAAACTCCAAGAGTAAAGAATTTTTCTTAAAAAAAGAAATCTTAAGGTAGCCTGTTGCCAGCGGTTGATGAAGACGTAGTAAGTACTTGCAAATTTAGGTTCTCTCTTGAGGCTAATTTAGGGTATTTAAAATCCTCTAGATGAGATCCAAGGAACTCTTTCTGCCCAAGAACTCCTTCTTCCCCTTCGCTACTTTTCTTTACTCAGTCGAGGCCCAATTCTAGCTCTTATCCTTCGTCTCTCTCACTCCCAATCTCTCTCTCGCTATGGCCCTCTCTCTCTCTATGCCTTTACAATTTACATAAATTTAAATAACAATCGCCCCTGTGATTAGAGACCATTAGGGCTCCTCGGCTATCTTCCCCTCCCTATCCCATCCCTTCATGAATATTCCCACCCCCACCCTTTCCTACCTTACTTAGCCACCCTCCAACCCCCAACCGACTATCCCATTTCTCTCTAGATGTGTATTAGTAACTGTACGCTTTAACATCGATTTTTCTTTTTTTAAATAAGCCACTATTTAAATAACCACTATGAAAAATTATATATTGCATATTCAATACCATTAATAAGGAATTTCATATAAGTCTACAAATCAAAATAATTTCACTATTATTATCGCATAGTAAATTGAATATATAATTCATTGCCAAGTTATATAGATACGAAAACGTTTCAGCCAACTTTTAGCAGATTTCCCTTAAGGGAAATAAGCTATTGAGGTCGTACTCATGACGCTCATGACGAAAAATTTCTTCAAATGTCCATCGATCCGACCCAGAAGATGACGACAATGAGGTCCGTTCAGAACTATATATAATTTTTGTTTAATCGTCACAAAACTCGGTATTTAATCGTTTTATGTAAAAAGGAAGATCAAGTTCGTTAATGGCTGAAATCGGACCAGTGGGGGGTTCAGAGGGTGGAATTTCGAAAATTCGAAATATATTTGTTACTTTACGTCGGATCGAAAACTTATAAAGAACCACACTTATTGCAAATTAAATTTACTATAAATATTGTCATATACATTTATTCTCTATCTCGAATATCAACCGAATATTTGCAGTTTTATAAAGTGTAACGGACGAGCTATAGTTCGGCCGTTCCTGTAACTGTTCGAGACTGGTATGGAGATTTCTCTATTGTACAACTTTACGTGGGAAATCTGCTTTACTTTTATTTGTTCTATTATATCGCTGACACTGTATTGTAGAGCTTTTTGGATAGAATTCACAGTCAATAAATAAATAATTAACAATTTAATTATTCTCTTTTTGATAAAACCTATTCTCACACCTCCCGATAACCGAACTCGGGTGTCGTGGAGAACTATTCTATTATCTGTGCCTCGTGGGGGGTGAACTTTCTAGTCCACTGGAACTCAGCATAGTTCTTTACTCTGTCAACCCATCTCAGCTTCGGCCTCCCTCGTGTTTGGCTAGTCTATTACATTCATTGTCTGATTTAAAGACCCTGTTAGCCGATAGCTGGAAGGGGAGGGGGGAGAATCTGTTTTAACAACCCCTGATCCATTTTTCCGCATAACTCCAAAACAATTTCGTTTTAAAATGTTTTTATTTAGTATTACGACTTTTTTCACCTAGTTGTGTTATAACGTAATCGATTATGTTCAGGGAAGGGGTGTTTAGAGGGTGGTAAAAGTAAAACCAAAACTAATTTCTTCTTAATAACGAACCTACATGACCACCAGATGAAATATCGTGGAAAACGCAATAGCAACACCGCTAGAGATATGCCGCACTCGACAAGTATAAATCATTTTAAATGAAGTGAAGCAAAACGTTTTGTCTATTTAATTGAATTGGAGTAGAAGGAAGTCAGATTTTTCTTTACCCTTGTATCGTATTAGATATTTATATTTAACATGCCATGAAAAACTAAACAGCCTTTATCAAACCTAGAACGGAGGATTGGGGATATAAGAAGGAATTTCCGTCATTTTGCGTGAAAACGACAAATGTGCTATTTTTATCTATAAATGTATTGGTAAAATAGTGGCCTAAAAGTGTTATTTTATAATATTGACTAAATTACTATTATGTTTTTAGTATTCAGTAAAACTCTACTTCTAAGCGATTTTTCCTAAAGCTAATGTATCATTAAATATCTCAGCACAAATATTATTATTATTATTATTTATCAACGTCCACTTTATGCTACTATGGCTAATTGGGACGGGTAATCTACCGGTTACCACCCTTTTCTAGCCAAGGTGGGTCTAAGGAGTTCATTTAGTGAGTCCTTTCACCATAAATATCAATGCTATTAAAATAGTGAACATAAGCAATAATACATACATAATACATAGTCTGCTCAGTTTATGCAGGCACTGCGTGACGGACAGTTTATTAACTTCCACTTATTATCACTTATTAACATCCAGTTAATTAGGATGGTTTCTACAGGTCGCCACTATTTTCGAGCTACGATGAGACTCAGGATTCAGTGTGTTCGTCCTACAGGCCGTGTGGGGATCGACTCATGATATTAAGGAACACCTAACTCACATGCTAACCTGGATGTTCTATGTAATGGGAAACAAAATCGTTGGCTTCTCGAGGACTGTAGGAGAGGCGATCCCGATCAGGATGAGGACTTCGCGTGGTCAGCCGGAGAGGAAGAGGATGGCTACCTGCTGGAGTCGTCGCTGGCTGTAGTGTTGTCAAGCTCGTTGATGTGGAGGTAGGCATGGTGAGGGTTCTGCCAGTAACCCTGTCTTACAAAGGCTACCGACACGGGGCCGGCCCTCCCCAGTGGCAGCAGTAAGCCCCCGCGGTGTAGCTGCTGGGTAGGGGAACCGTAGGAACAGTAGGTCCTTAGTCGGCTTTGCTGTTCCGGGCAGGGGATCACTCCTGCCTTAATGGGGTAAGTTCTAGTGGCTTACTCAATGTGAACTACGGGCTGGGTGGAGTCCGGAGTGGAGGCTTGCCTTCACTGACGGTCATAGACGTAGTGGTCGTGTGTTCAAAGCACGGGGACATACAGGCCAGGTAAATTGGTACATGTGTTCTTTGTGTGGGAGCTGGGTAGTAGGAGACTGTCCCTTCCATAGGATCGCTAAACCATCGTAGCGAATCCTCAGTCACCATGAAGCGTTGGATAAGTGTAGACTGGATTAAGGCCTCACGGCTAGGTGCCTCCTACATTGCTGCCACACTTCGAAATGGGTACTCAATGTCTTACAAAGGCGTTTGGTGCAAGAAGTGTGCAGATGGGCTGGGAGTGAGTCAGGCTACACTGGAGTGGATCACCATCAAAGTGCTCAGTGGAACCTGGTTCGTGTGGGCCAAGTTCCGCACTTTTCCTTGAATCAGGCAGACAATTGGCAGACACAAAGAGGGCATAGGGCAGGCTCGAGGAGCATTGAGGACGGAGAAAGGCGCATTGGTCTAGAAGTTATTTAGAAATGTTTATTTTCCTTTCAGTTTTTTCCTAGTCTTTTTTACACTTCAAGTTTTTTTTATCTATTCTGTTATAATTAATATAATCAGGTAATTTGTATCACTTGGAGTTTCTTATTATCATTTTTATCAGTATATTTATTCTTATTTTGTATTATTTGACATCAATTATGCATGTTAGCAGATTTACCTTTAGGAAAAACAGCTATTGAGGTTTGTATTCATGACGACATTTTCGATAGATTGCTAAGCTCTACTTATAATATAATCTTTAGATAGTATTATCTAAATATAATATAATCATAATATTTATTATATTCAGCTAATTTCTTAACCCTCTAGCGGTCGCAATTTTTGTTTTATCGTTATCAAATTCGATATTTAATCCTATTTTCGAAAAAGACAGATCAAGTTTGTTAATGGGAGAAATCGAATATTTTTGATTTGAAATCTTTTAGTTATAAATTTAAATTGTGCATAAGTTACCTTATTGGTAATTAAATTAGCTATCGATGTTGTTATATACATATTTTTCTTATAAATATTAACTGAGATTTTTGGATTTTAGCAGATTTCCCTTCAGGGAAATCAGCTATTGAGGTCGTACTCATGACGCGAGTTTCGAAAAATTTCCTCAAATGTCCATCGATCCTACCCAGGAGATGACGAAAATGAGGTCCGTTCAAAATTATATATATACTCGTATATTTGTCTGTTAATGGTCTAGCGGTCGCAATTTTTGTTTGATCGTTACCAAACTCGGAATTTAATCGTTTTATGTAAAAAGGAAGATCAAGTTCGTTAATGGCTGAAATCAGACCAGTGGGAGTGGGGGTTTAGAGGGGAGGATTTTTGAAAATTCACAATATCTCCGTTATAACTCAATCTTATTGCAAATTAAATTTACTATAAATATTGTTCTATACATTTATTCTGTATCTTGAATATTAACCGAGATATTTGCATTTGTATTCTTTGTGTCGTCGGCAGTAGTCGGCTATGTTCGGGAATTTCCGCCGAGAGCTCTGGCGGCCGTTTCCATAACTATTCGTCCCTCTTGAATAGGTTTAGAGATACCTTACTTCTGCAGGTGTTATTGGGGAGATTTATCTACTGTAAAACTTCACGCGGGAAATCTGCTTAGTTTACGAAGCCCCTGCGTGACGGACCTTTTTAGTTTTCATCCTTAAGTAAACCCCCACTACTACTAATGTCATATTAACAAGCTGATATTTCATGAACCACTATATTCTAAACTTATAAACCAAATATAGTATTCATGAAACCTTTATTATAAAAGGCATATACAAATTTATAGTGCGATGATGTCATCAATTAAGATTTTAAGTTTCACCTGGAAAATGTATATTTGTATAAATATAAAAGTACAGGCATTTTAGTAATATACAAACGGGAATAAATATAAAGGAAGAGAAATGGTGGATCGGTGGTAATAGCATGTTCTGATCTCTAATGAAGTCCTTTATGAAACTTAGCTATAGACTGAGAACACGCGAATTGTCGTTATGACAGTAAATAAACAGCAGGATTTTCTCGCCAGTGAAGCATACATCTCAATGATACCAACCATATCTCCTACTAGAGTAACTATATTTCCACTTCGCACACTCATTTCAATGAAACATTGAAAAGTCCGTCACGCAGGGGCTGCGTAAACTAAGCAGATTTCGCACGTGAAGTTATACAATAGAGAAATCTCCATACGAGAGCCGAACAGTTACGGAAACGGCCGAACTAGCTTTTAGCGGGACACTCACTCGTCCGTTATCCGCCCGCATTTAATAAAAATGCAAATATCTCGGTTAATATTCAACATTTCTAGGGACGTGCAGGAGTGGGGGTTGTAAGGGAGGCTTGAAATTAAAAAAAAACAATATTTCGTTTTCCAATGGGTTTTCTGCAAATATGCACATGACAAAAGTTGTTTATTTTATTATTTAAAGTAACTTTTGTTATATTCACTTTTGCTGTGTAACAAAGTATAAATGAGAAATACATTAAAAACTAATGCAGGAGCCAACAATTTGTTGGGCACTAACGATTGAACCGAACTAAATAAAACTCGGTATGTCAATTAGCATTAATTCTTCCATGAATATAAGCTATATTAAAATGTTTAGGTTAGAACGGGAGTGGGGGTTATAATGAAGGCCTGAAATAAAAATTAGCGATATTTCATTGTCTATTTGTTTTTCGACAAACATGCACAAACAAAAGTTGTTTACTTTGTTATTTAGATCAACTTTTTTTTTTTTTTTTATATATATACATTTCTTCAGGAACAATGTGTGGAGCAAGTAATTTGCGTAGAAATATTGATATGCTCAACAATTCATTCCTATTTGAACTATCAGGTACCTCAGCTGGAAAAATTAATTCAAATCAATGTTAATATTTTGTCCTTAATAGCTGAAATCTATGCATAATGCAAAGGAGAGGGGAAATATGACAATTTCGAGGACAGTGAAGACTTACATAAAAAATTAATTTTATTATTAACAAATGCCTACAACGGGTATAAATCCTAAACACTGGGACGGGCAAATGTCAAAATATTGTGCAAAGTAAAGCCTTACCAAAAAAGTACCATCACCATTCAGCCTCAAATGAATTCCCGAGCGAAGCCTGGTATCTGAGCTCGTATTTATATATTTATATATATATATATATATATATATATATATATATATATATATATATATATAGGATCGATGGGCATTTGAGAAATTTTTCGAAAATCGCGTCATGAGTACGACCTCAATAGCTGATGTCCCTTATGGGAAATCTGGTAAAACATACCTAATTCGGTAACTGGTTTTAAAACACATTTCAACAATGAGTAATAGTAATATTTCCAGATTATGAAATGTTCCCCCAAACCTAATTATGTTAACACGAACAAGTAAATATTTAAATGGTATACGGGTAAAGGATTTGTGTTGGTGAAAGAAAGGCATTGAAGTATTTGTGCCTTAGTATATGAAAGGATGTTATTCATGAGGGATATATGCTGAGAATACGGATTACATATATGACGTCAAAATTGTAATGTTTCTCAAAATAGCTATGCTCTTGAATAAGTACACATTGATTATATTATAAATATTTGTTTCTCTTGTGCACAGAAAAAAAAGTGGTTATGCTAAAAATTAATATTAAACCTTAAAAGCGCTGATCATAGTTCTTTATATGGAAAAATGTATTTGGAAATCTTAAATACAAAAGCCTGACGTCCTTGGAACAACCATAAAACTTATTTGTATTTGTATTACTGGACCCATCTTATTTTTTTTTAAATCACGTTACAAGCGTGTTAAGATGGGAAGAGAGAATACTTACAATAAGTATAAAATGAAATAGCTATTGTATATACATCGGTAAACCTCCCATAAACTCTCAATCAGTTTCCTTTTATAGTTTAGGTTATAACGGGCATTATTCTATGAATTGCATTATAAAAGAATATATTTACAGTATTTTTGACTAAGTATATATTAATTAAGCAACCACGTTACGAGAAAGGGAGGAATAAGCAAATACAGGGTGGGGCAGGAAGAACTCCTTGAGAGCCATTTGGAAGTGAGCAGCGGCAGAGTAGAGTTAAAGGCGTGTCTTGTAGTTGCTGCAAACATGCTGTTTTGAGTGTACGCCATGGCTTGGTCCGATGAACACCGTGCTGTCGTCGTGGGAGCAGTTTCTTAAAATTGGCGGATCGCCAATAAATACTCAACGCGACTTCCGCATTCGCTTCGCGATCGATCGACAGGACCCGGTTCCCGATAAGAATACCATTTATTCGTGGGTTTGAAATATTCACAAACGGGTTCTGCATTGAAACGAAATCCTCCAGGCCTACCAAGGATTCTAATAGGCCCAGAAAATATTACTGTAGCAAGAGGTTCAGTTCAACAATCACCTTGACGTTCCACAAGAAAGCATGCAGCAGTCTAACGAGTTGTCGATCGAAGTGTAAGAAGAATCTTGTATCGAGATTTGAAAATGCATCCCTACTAGATTGTTTTAGTTCAGGAACTGACTGAAAAAGACCTCAAAGTCCTTATGACATCGTGTCAAGATATTCTTTGATACTTCCAAGGAGATGTGATTTTTACAGATGAGGCACATTTCCATCTGTCTGGAAAATTTAACAAAATTACAGGCATTGGTCCGAAAACAACCCCAGGAGCTTCACCAACGACTACTTCACATTCCCAAGGTGTGATTGGTTTTTTGAAGAAAATGGCGAGACTAATACTTTAACAAGCGAACGGTAATGTGCCGTGATCAGTAACTTCCTGCAGCCAAAACTAAGGGAACTATTAGCAGATTTACCTTAAGGAATGATGCGATTTTCGAAAACTTTCTTCAAATGTCCATCGACTCTACTCAGGATATGACGAAAATGAGGTCCGTTCAAAATTATATATATATCTGTTAACGCTCTAGCGGCTGCAATTTTTGTTTGATCGTTACGAAACTCGTTATTTAAACGTTTTATGTAAAAAGACAGATTAATGCCTGAAATTGGACCAGTGGAAGGGGGGAGGGTTTAGATGAGGGGATTTTCGAAATATCTCCGTTACAATACGTCGGACCAAAAAATTTGATAGAATCAATCTTATTGCAAATTTAATTTACTATAAATATTGTTACATCCATTTATTCTCTATCTTGAATATTAACCAACGAGATATTTCCATTTTTATTAAATGTGGGTGGATAACGGACGAGAGGGTCCCGCCAAAAGCTAGTTCGGCCGTTTTCGTAACTGAGCGGCTCTCGTGAAATTTGCACGCACTCACGCACACAAACAAACACACTCATAAAATAACGATATAAAAGAAAAATATTAAATTTAACGGTGAGTTATTTTCTTTTGAAATCCTAAATAGTAGATGAAATCGAATTCTATTCAGCCAGTGAAAACAAAACTGGAGAATGGATTCTCAGAAGACCGGTAGCACCTTTTAAGTTTGTTTACACCTCGCCCATTCTTCCTTCTAGCTTAATTTCTTCTAAAAGACGTGCCCTATCGATTCGATTGGTTTCTTTATGGTGTTTTTTATTTTTCATTCTCGCTTAATGTCTCTCAAAGACATGATTTATCTAAAGCGACCAGTGAGGAATTCAAGATTGGTCTCAATAACTCCATCAAATCGATTTCTTTGATTAAGTATTAAATAAATGAGCATTATATGAGAGTATACTTCAAGTCTGGCTGAAATTATCGATGCGAATGTAAAACAATACAATTTATATTACTGAATAATGTGCTTCTAGAATTGATGGGTTTTGGATAGTAGTTCACTATCAGTGGTCAATAAATAATATGATAATACCTTCGACATAATTACTGGACACAGAAGTTATTTAATTAATCACACATTACTCATTTTATTTTAGAGAGACTACTGCTCCATCATCAGAGAGACAAAATTTGCTATTAGTACGAATGTATAAATTCTACATAAGTTTACATTAACTGACAATACATCCTAAAATTATAATACATCGGTCAGTACCTTAATCCAATTTTAATTACACTGGTCAACAGTGTTTGGTGCAGAATACATATTAAATTAAATGCAATTCCAATCACTATAGGGCACGAAATGCAAACCCAGAGGGTATAAGTCAGGTCAGAATAAAATAAGCGCTGCAAGTGACATAATAGTCGAAATATTTAATGCTTTAATTAAAGTGTTTTGTGATCAAAAGCGACATGGAAAAAATAAGACTGTTGACTTCTCTTTTAATATATTTTAATGTGAAGTAATGGTTATATACTAAATGTGAATGGATGAATGAATGAATATTTTTATTGCTTTTAAAATTTAACAATTTTATATCAAGGGTTCAGCCACATTTTATGATTACATTTTTCTTTTATATTTTCTTTATATAAACATATAGAGAGAATTTAAAAATAAAAAACTATATACAATAATTACCTTAGAAAAAAACAAAAGATTTATTTTACTTTAATAACTAGCTAAGGTACCCGGCTTCACCAGGATAATCATTTGAGGCTGAGTGATGATGGTATTTTTTTTTGGGCTTCACTTTGTACAATATGTTTACATTTTCCAGTCTCAATGCTTAATTTACACCCGAGTCCGGAGTGCTGGGGATATGTTAATAATAAAAGTATTTGTTATGTGCTTAATTCTACAAAACACACAATATTTTTATATTACCCGTTTCCTGTGTATGTATCTTTTTTTATATATAACATAATTATAGATTATCATACTATTATGGTCAAAAATACGGAGTTTCGTTGATTTCGATTTAGTACATACCAAGTTTCATAAAATTCGGATCAGCCTATAAAGGGCATACAGACAAACATTCATTTTTATATGTTGTTTGCATTCTTTTCCCTCTGACGTAAAGACTTCTATGTCTATGAAAACATATATGCAGTTCATTTTATTCTTTTCCATAAGGTCAAACAGATTATTCATGGATTGCTGTGGAATGTTGAGACTTTTCAGGTGGTTTCTACCCACTGCTAAAACAGGGCATTTAAGGATGAAGTGCGTAACGGTGTCTTGGCTATCTTCTCAAAGAGGGCATGGCCTTCAAATATAACATTGTTGTGCTTGTGTATTTATGCATCTTAACCAATAAGTATTATATTTGGATATAAATTACTAAATCTCTAATTTCTCATTTTTCTTTTTCAGGAATCGGTAGATGTGCAGTTCATTATGGTCAATCAGTTATCAATGTTGAATTATTTCGATTGCATAGAAGTATACCAAGAAGAAATCAAAATAAGGATGAAAATAACATCCAGTTAAAAGTTTTTACATACATGTTGAGTTGACGATAAAGAAGGTCATAATACCATTGTATAGTTAAAATACCAACTGCGCAAAGTTCACTTGGTGTAAACGTAAACAACACAATGACTGAAAAAATAAATATTCATTTACTTCTAATCTAGTTCTACCACCATTTATTTCTGACCTTAAGAATGAGACTAGTGCCCCAACGATAAAAAAAGTCCGTCACGCAGGGGCTGCGTAAACTAAGCAGATTTCCCACGTGAAGTTATACAATAGAGAAATCTCCTAACAACAGTAGTAGTAAGGAGACTCGAAACCTTTTGGCCCCGAACATAGCCGACCCTTATCGGCCACCACACAATAAAAATGAAAATATATCGGATAATATTGAAGATAGAGAACAAATGTATATAACAATATTCATAGTAAATTCAATTTACATTAAGATTGGTTCTATACAAAGTTTTGATCCGACGTATGGTAACGGAGATATTTCGAATTTTCGAAAATCCCGCCCTCCCACTGGTCCGATTTCAGCCATTAACGAACTTGATCTGTCTTTTTGCATAAAACGTTTAAATATCGAGTTTGGTAACGATAAAACAAAAATTGCGACCGTCAGAGCGTTAACAGATATATATATATATATATATATATATATATATCTATATATATATATATATATGGCTTGTTTATATATATGGTTTTCACCAACACTGACCGAAACTCCAAAAAACAACAACACCATATATATATAATTTTGAACGGACCTCATTTTCGTCATCTCCTGGGTAGGATAGATGGACATTTGAAGAAATTTTTTCGAATCTCGCGTCATGAGTACGACCTAAATAGCTCATTTCCCTTAAGGAAATAAATATACACTGGTTGGTGGTTAGCTGGTTGGAAAAAAATATACAGACAGCAACGTTCATAAAGTTCACTTGGTGTAAACGTAAAAAAAACACAATGGCTGGAAAAAAATAAATAGCACGTACCATTGATTTAGTTCTAATCTAGTTCTACCACCATTTGTTTTTGACCTTAAGACTGAGACTAAGTGCCTCAAGGATAAAAATACCAACTGGCCGGCTCCAATATCCGTGGGAAAAATATGGTAATTCTGATCAAGCATAGAACAACTCGAGGAAACCACAGATTGATTTACGTGAATAGGAACATTCCTGAGAAGGAAGACTACATTCAATAAATCAAGTAGACTTGAATGGTCTAATTAGCGGTAATGATATTGACGTCGTAAGGAAGCAGGCATAAGCCAACGTAATTGCAGTGACTCCTTTTATAGACGCTATCAAGAGATGCTGAAAGGCAGCACAAATACATAATAGATATATGTGAATACGTTGTGACAATGGTAGAGATTCACATGAATTTCTGAGAAATACTTGTAACTATTAAGAAAACCATTTTTAAAAAGTGGTGATCTTAAGCCAAACTGATCTCCAGAATGGTTGCACGAAGTATTTCAGTTTTCTATGAATCTGAGGCACGAGGAGAGAAAACTATTATTTAGGAGCACGATACGAATTTCTTCAGGGAAGGCCCCGGTGTTCTCAAAATGTCTCCCCTCCCTCAAGCATGAGAACCTCCATTCATGTAGTATTATGTATGGAGATGGTCGAAAATGATAAAGGTTCCATAAACGTGAATGAATAAATTGATGCAAAGTCGAAAGAAGGAAAATTTATTAATAGAGCCACTGGTTAGAATGAGAAGAACATAGACGAAAACTTAAATAACAGGTTTTTGATTAGCAGATTTCCCCTAAGGGAAATCAGCTATTTAGGTCGTACTCATGATGCGATTTTCGACATTTTTCTTCAAATGTCCATCGATCCTACCTAGGAGATAACGAAAATGAGGTCTGTTCAAAACTGTATATATATATATATATATATATATATATATATATATATATATATATATATATTTGTCTGTTACAGCTCTAGCGGTCGTAATTTTTGTTTAATCGTTACCAAATTCGATATTTAGTCGTTTTATGTAAAAAGAAAGATCAAGTTCGATATCGGCTGAAATTGGACCAGGGGAAGAAGGAGTTTAGAGGGGAGGATTATTGAAAATTCAAAATATCTCCGTTACTATTCGTCCGGTCGAAAAACTATACAGAACCAATCTTATTGCAAATTAAATGTACTATAAGTATTGTTACGTACATTTATTATTTATCTTGAATATTAACCGACATATTTATGTTTTATAGTTTTCAGCATTCTGCAAACCACCACTTCTACTCATGTTACATAAACAATACTCTATTATATAATAAACCACATTATTCGAAGCTTAAATACCAAATATTGTATTCAAGAGACCTTTATTATACAAGATACATGCAAATATGTCCCGGTGACCCCTCCCCCATCTTAAGGTTTTGGACTATTAAACTTTGATTCATTGCGATAATAATTATTGTAACTCGTTATTAATAGCAGTACTATATATAGTAAATATTTTTCAATAAAAGTAATTTATTATATTCAGATATATTTTATTAATTGATTTTATTTCCGTTGTGAGGCAGGCAGACCTGTTCGTTTCCATTTCAAACTCTACTCGTCGGCAGGTAATGAAATTGACTGAAACATTCTTATTTCCGTTAGTATTTATTCACGTTGGTGTAGTGTTACAAGTATGTAGATTATCTATTACTAAACTTCGCGAGGGAAATCTACTCAGTTTACGCAGCTCCTGCGCGACGGACTTTTTTTTTTTAAGAATGTTGTTGATCTTCCATTTGGAATGGAAGAAGAGTAAACAGTGATATTTCATTGGGACGCAAGAACTACGTTAGCTATCACCAAATAAACTCAGGGAAGAAATATATATAATTTTAGATTTGACAATTATTTACACATAATAATGACCTCCTAAACATAAATGAGCGAAATCTTGGAGTGCATTTGTCTCTATAAGCATCAAAATATGGGATAATTATTTTCTTTCTAAATGCTAGGGTGCTACTGGAATATTATTATTATTTCATTTGCGATTCATCTTTTAACATGTTAGAATATAATTTCACAAAATTAAATAAATATTAACATTTTTACAAAGCTAAATATTACAAAAGTACAAAATAAATAGGACCATGACGCTACAATGGCGATTCATATTTTAATATGTTAGAACATAATTTAACAAAATTAAATAAATACTAGCTCAGATACCCGGCTTCGCCCGCGAAGTCATTTGAGGCTGAATGGAGATGGTATTTTTTTGGCAAGGCTTTACTTTGCACAATATTTTGACATTTACCCAGTGTTTAGGGTTTATGCCCGTCGTAGCTGTGGATTTGTTAATAAAAATTAATTTTTTATGTAAGACTTCACTGTCCTCCATATTGTCATACTTCCTTTGTCCTTTGCATTATGCATAGATCATATATATACTGTTTTATTAGACAAAAGTGAATATCACAAAAGTTTCTTCATATAAAAAAAATAAACTACTTTTGCCATGTGCATATTTGCAGAAAAACGAATAGAAAACGAAATACTGCTATTTTTAAATTCAATCCTCCCTACAACCCCCCCCCACTCCTGCCCGTCCAAAGAAATGTTGGTATGGCTTATTATAATAAAGGCGTTAGTGCTAATACACATACCGAGTTTTAGTTAGTTCGGTTGAGTCTTTTGTGCCAAATAAAATTGGTCACTTCCGTTATTGTTTTTAGCGTATATCTCGTTTATAATACGTTATACGAAAAGAGTGTATATAACAAAAGTTACTCTAAATAACAAAATGAACAACTTTTGTTATGTACACATTTGGCGAAAAACCAGTAGAAAAAGAAATATCGCGAATTTTTATTTCAGGGATCCCTTATAACCCCCACTCCTACTCGCTCCGAGCAATGTTGGTTCACCTTATAATCATGTGGGATTTATTACTAATTCATATACCTAGGTTTGTTAACTTCGGTTTATCGTTAGTGCCCAATAAAATTGTTGGTTCCCGGTTTAGTTTTTAGCGTATATCTCGTTTATACTTTGTTATTAGACAAAAGTATATATAGCAAAAGTTACTTTAAATAACAAAATAAACAATGTTTGTTACGTTCATATTTGCCGAAAACCCAATAGGGCAGGAAAAATCGTTATTTTAAATCTCAGACCATCCCTACAAACCCAGACTCCTGCTCGTCCCTAGAAATGTTGATAAAACGTATTGTCAAGGAGGAGTTAGTGCTAGTACACAAACCGAGTTTTGTTTAGTTCGGTTGAGTCTCTTGTGCCAAATAATATTGTTGACTCCCGCTATAGTTTTAGTGTATAACTCATTTATACTCCGGTATACGACAAAAGTATATAAAATAAAAGTTACTCTAAATAACAAACTGAATAACTTTTGTTATGTGGATATTTTCCGAAAAACCAATAGGAAACGAAATGTCGCTATTTTTAATTTCAGGCCTCCTTTATAACCCCCACTCCTGTTCGTCCCACAGAATATTAATATAGCCTAAAGTCTAAGTTGGGCTAGTAGTAATATACATACCAAGTTTCATAAAATTCGGTTCAGCCGTTTATGCGTGAAAAGGTAACAAACAAACAAACAAACAGACACAAAAGAAACAAAATGCAGTTATGGTGTCTATGACATGTGAAACGAAAAGTTTCGTGAAATTTCGCGAAAAAAATCAATGTATAGACAGAGGTTACAATTTTTATATACATAATATATATATATATATATATATATATATATCTATATATATATTAAAATTTTTACACAGCTAACTTTTACAAATGCAACTGGAATAGAAGTGACACAGAGAGCGGCTGTGAAAGAATGATTGCGTGAATGACTGAGTAAGGAGAAAGCGAGAAGAGAAAGGCAGAGGGGGCGAAGGAGAGAAAGAGATAGACAGAACGAGATAGGAAGAGAGAGAGAGAGAGAGAGAGAGAGAGAGAGATAGGGCTGGAGATAGGATAAGGTTGAGGTAAAGCTACAGAGAGGGCTAAGTTGAAGTGTTGTTAAGATTATAGAGATTAGCTGGAAGTTGGGAGTCGACTTGAGAAGAGTATGTGAAAGGTGTGCCTCTAGATAGGAATGAGACTCAATCTTGGCAAGATATCATAGGGCCAACACTACCAACTCTACATCCCTTCTATTATCAACTTCTTCACTGATAACAAGGCGACAAACTCTTAATTGTCCCTACTTATAATAAGACATCTCTGCTCACCGTCAAATTCCAGTTCCGAAAATTATTCCCTTCAAAACACTCATTCAAAACAAGACGGAGAAATGTCGAACAGTGCCCTAATACTCAATACCACTTGTTGCTTCCCCATTTTCCCTATAAACAAATACATTATACATTTTAAAGAAGAACCTAATTTTCATATATTAATTGATGCTCTGATTATTCCATTTAATTAAAATCAGATTGACATAGATCGATCTTACAGCAGCACAGTCTAAGGAAAAGAGGTAAAATAAAGAACTAAAAAGTCCGTCACCCAGGAGCTGTGTTAACTAAGCAGATTTCCCACGTGAGCCAAGTATCTGCATTTATCTCAAAACTTAAAAGTTCAATGAGAACAATATTTGGTATTTAAGCTTCAAATAAAGTTCTGCATAACATAATAGAATATTGTTAATATGAGATGAGTAGGAGTGGGGCTTTACTGAAGACCGAAAACTAAAAAATGCAAATATCTCAGTTAATAATAAAGATACTGAAAAAATGTACATAACAACATTTAAAGAACATTACATTTGCAATAAGATTGGTTCTATAAAATGTTTTGGATCCGACGCATAATAACGGAGATATTAAGAATTTTCTAAATTCTCCCCCTCTAAACCCCCCCTCCTACTGGTCCGATTTCAGCGGTTAACGAACTTGATCTTTCTTTTTGTATAAAATTAATACTATATATACACAGTTTTGAACGGGCCTCATTTTCGTCATCTCCTGGGTAATATCGATGGACATTTTAAAGCACATCTACATTTTCGTCGTATATCGAAGTATAAATGAGTTATACTCTAAAAACTATAGCTAGACTAAATATCGAATTTGGTGACGATTAAACAATAATTGCGACCGCTAGAGCGCTAACAGACAAATATATATATATATATATATATATATATATATATATATATATATATATATATAGACACACACACACTCACACACACACACACACACACACACACACAGTTTTGAACGGACCTCATTTTCGTCATCTCCTGGGTAGGATCGATGGACATTTGAAGAAAAATTTTGAAAATCCCGTCATCAGTACGACCTCAGTAGCAGATTTCCCTTAAGGGAAATCTGCTAAAAGGAAACTATATTGGAACTGGGGCTAAAGGTAATCGTTTAGAACTGGGAAAAACGTGAGAAACGCACATCAGCTTACATCGTTAGAGTTGAAGGAAGTAAAACATGTGTCAATTCTGAAACCTTATTAGATGCTTTGGATGCCTTACCGTTAAAAATAGAAGTCAATATAGAATTCAGTAGTACTAGACGTGGTCAGAATTATAAGAATGCTTTCAGTATCTGAACTGATGAAGTATTCCAATAGCTCTGCTTGTTTTGAATGATAACCCCTTTTTTACCTGACCTTATCTGTGATTGTGTGCATTTAGGTAAATTACTAAAAAATATAGAATGTGATTGGAATAATTTTACGAAATTCTAGAAGAAACGAGCAGACAACAATTTTAACTTCCACATCAGAGTTCTAATTATTATATGGATGACACTAATTTTCTGAGCTACAGTGAATATAAAAGAATTAGATAAAATGGGAAGCTTCGCAAACAACGAGACAGTGAACACATGTGCAGACAAGAACAGAAATAGTAAGAAAACCTAATTTTTAGAGGCGAGGCAATCTTCTATACGAAATTTGGCTTTAGTAATGTCCATTGAAAATGTTTGGATTTACTATGGTAATTAATCGGTTGGTTTTAGTCCTTAATTTGAATATTTAATCAGGAATATATTATACTTCATAAAACTTTTAACATCTAGAGTTTTAACAGTGGGAGGTGGGAGATTTGAAAAGTATATATATTATTCTCAATCATAAAATATATTGGCAGTGGAATGGACAGGATAAATCCCGATGTAAAATATGAACAAAAGGACGGTAATAAAAATAGCCGATGGGGAATGAATTTCCTTGTTTTGTTTGAGGAATGTTTAGATTTGTAGGGAAGCAAACAGAACAGTCAGACACTGCCCAGCAAGCCAGGTTCTGTTTGATTTACGATAATGCTGCGATCTGGCCATGTGTCAATATCACTGATAGAATTTCACCTACTTCACTGTGTAACTTGACCTCGACTGAAAACACTGTTTACTCCCCCTATCCCACCCCTTGTTAAACAACCTCACTGTACATCACTTCATATGAACAGGCCTGCCAGATAAATCTTGATGACCATCAAAACACACAAACTATATAGGTAGGATTGAAAGATAGTATTCAAATGGCATGAAGCAAGTTATTGATAAAACTAACACAAATACAAATAAAAACACTATTGCCTAAACTACTATTTTTTTCTGTTTCTCTAAGCTATATAATGGAAGAGCACTTATAGGTCTCATATATGAAAGTGCTAGCGGCAAATAATCGTGACATTTTAAACAAACCTTTCTAGTACTATCTCTGGAATATGCTGGATGGTAAAGGAACCAATTGATAAGGATCAATAAAAAGTCCGTCACGCAGGGGCTGCGTAAACTAAGCAGATTTCCCATATGAAGTTAAACACCACCGTGATTAAATACAAAGGGTAATGAGAAATCTTTCAGTTAATTAAAATAAATTCCCAACTGAAACGGCTTCTGAATTGTAAGAATAATTTATATTTTAATAACTCAAATTTTAGTAGTCCAAGAACTAAAGAAGGGGGGGGGCGGATGAACAGACCGTATTTGCATAAATCTCACAAAGTAACGAAGGTAAGGTAAGGTTAGAAACGACAGGTAAGGTTAGAAGCTTCCACCTGAGCCGAGGAGTTACGAAAATGGCCGATCTAATCCGAACTATAACCGACCACGTGTCCCACAGACTTCATAAAAATGTAAATATCTCGGTTAATACTCAAGATAGAGAACAAATGTATATAACAATATTTATAGCAAATTTAATTTGCAATAAGATTGATTCTGTACAATTTTTCGATCCGACCTATAGTAATGGAGATATTTCGAATTTTCGAAAATCCTCCCCTTTAAACCCCACTGGTCCGGTTTCAGCCGTTAACGAACTTGATCTTTCTTTTTATATAAAACGACTAAATATCGAGTTTGGTAACGATCAAACAAAAATTCCGACCGCTAGAGCGGTAACAGACAAATATATATATATATATATATATATATATATATACAGTTTTGAACGGACCTCATTTTCGTCATCTACTAGGTAGGATCGATGGACATTTGAAGAAAAATTTCAAAAATTCCGTCATGAGTACAACCTCAATAGCTAATTTCCCTTAAGGGAAATATGCTAAAAGGCCGTGTCCTCCTCTATTGTTTTTTAATTGTATGCAAAGTGCACTTTAGGAGTCAGCGCTCCATTGTCAGTGCCTGATATTGCAGTGTAGCCTGGACAACAACCGCCGGGCGACTCCATAACTTCACATAAAACTTTGCTTAAAATTAAAAACAATAGTAGAGGACAAGGCCTTTTTATTGATCCTTATCTTTCTAGTATTATTTAATATAAATTAACGTCTGAATGGCCGATATCAAAAAATAAAGATAGATATGTTTTCGAAGATTTAGTCTGATCGCACTATCTGGGTTTGATTTTTATGACATGCTATCGACCGAAAATACAACAGGACTGGAACCCAGAAGTAGATGGGTTAGTGAAATAGTTCTAAATAATTCCATTTCTATTATTATCTATGTTATTTAGTGACGGAATTCTGTAAATAACATCTTAGGCCCCACCCTGGTCAGAAAAGGGTGGTAATCTGTAGATAACCCGTCCCGATTAGCCTAAGTTGCAAAAAAGTGGACGTTAATAAATAATAATATAAGGAAAGTAGTAGACTTATTGCTAAAAAAACTGGAAGTACATGAAAAGTACCTATTATTTTTTTTATAATTTAAATCCTTTCCATTCATTAAATAAACTCATTAAATAAACTCCTTAGGCCCACCCTGGTTAGAAAAGGACTCGTCCCTGTAGATAACTCGTCCCGATTAGCCTAGTAGCATAAAGTGGACGTAAATAATAATAAACAAAACAAACTTTCCATTCATTATCAACTGTCAGAATATGAGACCAGTCTAAATTATTAATATTTTAACTGAATACAGGGATATCAGAAATATAAACAACTAACCAAGATTTCCTCCACTAACTCATCAGAAAGTAAGTTACTAATAGTAAGGAATTTTCTAAAGAATACATTAAAAAAAGGAAGATATGTTCAAACCTAAACCATTATATTTTTCTTCTTTTCTCCGATTCACCATACAATCTGCTCAAAAAAAAACATACTCATTTGCTCCTGGATATCTTCCAGTTATCCTTGTTAAAGAGGCAACAACTCATTAGTACCACCAATCTCCCAGGCCCATCTACAGATTCTAATGTACTCAGATTTTTCTTCTTCAGTCGTACATTTTGCGCTACTTGTACAAACTCATCTAGAGTACTAGCAAGTTTGAGATATTTCACTCAACTGATGTAATGCTTCCAGCAAGTTCAAGGTCTCAACAGTCAGAGGCTTGTAGCATGTCAACATCATACTCATAGAACTACTTACTACACAGAACTACTTAATCCACTTTCGTTTTCCCTATGCCAACATAAGAATTATACTAAGTCAGTAAAATATATTCAACACATCGTCAGGGTGGTTAACACGAATCATATTCATACCTTTTATTGTTTCTCTGTTCTTCTCGCAGCAACTCTAAACGATTAAGGAAGAGTTGGGATAAAAAAGGAGTGGATATATTTGAAGGCTATCGTGTGCTAAAACTAAAGAGAACCGAATAGTCCGTCACGCAGGGGCTGCGTAAAGTAAGCAGATTTCCCACGTGGAATTTTACAATAGAGAATTCTGCCTAATAATAACAGTAGTAGTATTCACTATTCACTAGGACGAATAGTTAGGGAAACGTCCGCACTAGCGCTCGGCGGAAACTCCTGACATAGCCAACTCCTGCCGACCACACTCACACTACAAATGCAAATATCTCGGTTAATATTCAAGATAAAGAATAAATGTATAAACCAATATTTATAGTAAATTTAATTTGCAATAAGATTGGTTCTATGCAATTTTTTTGATCCGATGTATAATAACGGAGATATTTCGAATTTTCAAAAATCCCCCCTCTAAACCCCCCCTCCCACTGGTCCGATTTCAGCCATTAACGAACTTGATCTTTCTTTT
Source organism: Riptortus pedestris (assembly GCA_019009955.1). Classification (NCBI taxonomy): domain Eukaryota; kingdom Metazoa; phylum Arthropoda; class Insecta; order Hemiptera; family Alydidae; genus Riptortus; species Riptortus pedestris. The sequence continues at coordinate 147,773,224 of CM032229.1, read as the reverse complement.
TACATAAAACGATTAAATATGAAGTTTGGTAACGATCAAACAAAAATTGCGACCGCTAGAGCGTTAACAGACAAATATATATATATATATATATATATATAATTTTGAACGGACCTCATTTTCGTCATCTCCTGGGTAGGATCGATGGACATTTGAGGAAATTTTTCAAAACTCGCGTCATGAGTACGACCTCAATAGCTGATTTCCCTTATGGGAAATCTGCTAATACAAAAGTCCGTCACGCAGGGGCTGCGTAAACTAAGCAGATTTCCCACGTGAAGTTATACAATAGAGAAATCTCCATAGGAGAGCCAAACGGTGACGGCAAAGGGCCGAACTAGCTTTTCGCGGGAAATTCAAAAATCCGTTATCGGCCCAAATTTCATACAAATGCAAATATCTCGGTTAATAATCAAGATAGAGAATAAATGTATATAACAATATTTATAGTAAATTTAATTTTCAATAAGATTGATTCTGTACACTTTTTCGATCCGGCGTATAGAAACGGAGATATTTCGAATTTGTCGAAAATCCTCCCCTCTAAACCCCCCCTCCCACTGGTCCGATTTCAGCCGTTAACAAACTTGATCTTTCTTTTTACATAAAACGACTAAATATCGAGTTTAGTAACGATCAAACAAAAATTGCGACCGCTAGAGCGGTAACAGACAAATATATATATATATATATATATATATATATATATATATATATATATATATATATATATATATATATATATATATATATATATACAGTTTTGAACGGACCTCATTTTCGTCATCTCCTGGGTAGGATCGATGGACATTTGAAGAAAAATTTCGAAAATCGCATCATGAGTACAACCTCAATAGCTGATTTCCCTTAAGGGAAATCTGCTAAAAACCACTTAATATCCCACCACAAGCTAGGTTCAGCTACGCTCGGTAGAAGTTATAAACAGATATACCCACGCAGACATTAAACCAGAGGAATAAGAGTGAAGTGTAAAAGACACGACACTCAAAAGGATACATCGGAGGCCGTATATCTTTGTGAAAATTGATAAACGCTAAAATAAGATTGGCCCAGAAATGCTGCGTCACTTTATCGTTAGTTCCATCTTGTTGAGTAGAACAATATAGTATCCTTCCGCCTAAAATCCGTTGAGCCAATGGGCAAGGAGTAGTCGTACTAAATTCCGGCACGACAGGAGGTTCTTATCAGGGCCACCGCTAGAATGGACGTCTAAATGGGACTGTGCCCCAATATATGGCCCCCCTAACTTTCCACTAACTCCGTACTGCGATTTTTCTACACCGCACTGGAATTGCTTCCTCTTGCACTCCCCTTTTCCCCATCTGCTACCCTTCATTATTCCTAGACTTTACACCTGCTACCGCAATATCTTCCAGAATTATACCTATCCCCCACCCCTCAAATAAATAATAACTGGCGAAAAGAAGAACACATGTGTTAACAATCCATTATTTAATTGTTCAGAACTTATAAATAATTCTGTTTTAGTTTCTATATTAGAAAAAAAATATTTCCACTATGAAATGCAAACCAGAGTTTACTTATGTCGGTATATTGTGCATGACTTTCATAAAATTAAATTTCATAATTTCCTTTTACTTGTGTGTGAGTGTGTTGGTGTGTGTGTGTGTGTGTGTGTGTGTGTGTGTGTGTGTGTGTGTGTGTGTATGAGTTTTCATTCACTCGACTGTGTATTAGGGAGGTACAGAGTTTTATGTAAATAGTCGCCTGTAGCAGCTTATATTATATCTAAACCTTAATTATTTTAAATGTTTTTAATTCATTTTATATACCAATTTTACTTTAATTATTGATCCATTTGTTTATTCAATATTTAAATATTTTATTAGTGATTTCCCTGTTGTCCAATGTAACTCAATAGTTCGATTTCCAGTTTTTACCTAGCTTTGAATTTTGTCTTTCATTATTTCCCTGTTAATTTATTTTGCCCTGTGTTGTATTCCATTTTGTTTCTTGAGTTCGATTTTGTTTTTTGAGTTCCAATTCCGACTTTTGTGTTATATTTCCATATTTTTCCATTTCTGTTTTGTATTGCGTTTCTATTTCTTTCCCAATTCAGTTTTGGTTTCATCTCTGTTTTTTGTGTTTTCTCTTTGTTTTGTGATGCTTTTATGTTGTGTGTTCCTTTTCTGTTTTTTGTTCCATTTTTGTTTTTGTTTAATTTTGTTAGTTTTTTGTTTTGTTTTTATTTGTGTTTACTTTGGTTTGTTTTTTAAGTTAGGGGACTATTATTTTGAGCAACATCGCCAAAGCTGTGAGGCTCCAATAAATAAAATAAATTTCATAAAAATAAATAGTAACAATAATCTATACTAGGCGATCCATGTGAGTAATAAACGAATTACCAGAATATAGCTTTTAGCAGATTTCCCTTAAGGGAAATCAGCTATTGAGGTCGTACTCATGATGCGAGTTTCGAAAAAGTTCTTCAAATGTCCATCGATCCTACCCAGGAGATGACGAAAATGAGGTCCGCTCAAAATTATATATATATATCTATATATATATATATATATATTATATATATATATATATATATATATATCTATAGATATATATATATATTTCTTGTTTGATCTTTACCAAACTCGGAATTTAAATCGTTTTATGTAAAAAAGACAGATCAAATTCGTTAATGGCTCAAATCGGACTAGTGGGCGGGGGCGTTAGGAGGGCTGGGTTTTTGAAAATTTAAAATATCTCCGTTATTATGCGTCGGATCGAAAAACTGTATAGGATGACTCTTATTGCAAATTAAATTTACTATAAATATTCTTCTATTCATTTATTCTGTATCTTGAATATTAACCGAGATATTTGCATTTGTATTCTGCGTGATACTGGTCACCAGTAGGCGATGTTCGAACTTTCCGGCGAGAGCTCTGGCGGCCGTTTCTATAACTTCGCCCCTCGTGAATAGGTTTAGAGGTTAGGTCAACTGTTTTTTTGGGGCTAGAAACTACTGGGTTGTTACGCCCTAAATAATGTTTTAGGTTTAGAGGTTTCTTACTACTACAGTTGTTATTAGGCAGATTTCCCTATTGTAAAACTTCACGTGGGAAATCTGCTTAGTTTACGCAGCCCCTGCGTGACGGACTTTTATACATGTAGGCTTAAGCAGTTTTGGAGAGGGATCTAAAAATTAATAAATCAGGCGGAATAACCACAACCATAGAATATAGAATAATACGAAAAACTAAGTTTACTCCTAGTTTTCTAGGTCGAACAGCATTATTGAGGGCATAACAACAGTAGTTCTAGATTGAGTTATTGTTGCATAGTTGGTTAATTCAATTAAAGTCACTATTCAGACTACTATAAAAATTGACATAGATTTTTCCTCTATTTCCGTTATTTGAACAATTTCAGTTTAACTCTTTTTTCCCTTTTGCGTTAAAGACATTGGGATTACCTTATCAAACTGAAGATAAGACGAAGGTAAAAACGGACAATGGTTTGATATTCATAAGAAACAATAGAGGCTATTGTGGAATAGTCAATCTGCGGCTGGTTGTGGTAGTGGTTGGCGATAAGTTGGAGATTGGTGTTAGGGGTGGCCATTGTGCTTCGAGAGGTATTCTCCGCTAAAATTAGTGTTGCTAACTTCTATTATCAGGGCAGGGACTTTATGTCGAGCCGCTGCCTCACCAATCATCAGCCAGCAATTGTAGCAGCTCTCCCTATCTAACCCCTCCGGGGATAATCCTAACTACACTCACTCCATTACATCTGCAAGCCTCTCACAACTATAATTCTTACAGCCACAACAAAGCCACTCTGCAAAGCTGAGCCAAAAGATGGCGCTAAACCATTTAAAACATCAATGGCTAATGGTACGGTTATAGTTGATATGAACATAAGACCAAGTCAAAAGCAATTTATTTATTTTTTAGAAGCACAATACACAGGAATGACCCAAGACAGAAATCGTCGTATAGCTTTGCTGAACTGAAGATGGTCAAATCACATCAAATCCTTCAGAAGTACAGAAATTGAAGTGGCCTAGGAAATAGAGAAATTGCAGTAGATAACTTCTCTATCCTCGATGATCCAGGAATCTGAAATGAAGCTTAAATAAAAAGGTGGGTTCCAAGAAAGGGCAAGGAGGAATGACAATGCCGGATCTTGGTGGACAAATGATCTAGATTTCCACGAATGTTGAATTAAACATTGTGCAAGTAATAACACCAATGGGAAATGGACCTAGAGGAATTCAGTATAGTTCTAAAGCATTATTAAAAGTATCAAATTTACTCTTCTACTACCATCTATTAGACATTAAATATGGGTTATCATAATAAGGAATGTATGAAATCTACTACTGAAAGTTTAATAAATATATAAGGAAAGTGCATATATTGTATTCAATGTCATAATAGTATTTATTGTTTTTATTATTGAGTCTCCTCCTTATTGACAGAAAAAGCGCTCAGTCTCCAAGGGTTTCTAAGCTACTTCAAGCATCTCTACTCATTTCTCTACACACAGATGAATCTCACTAATTCGAACCCAGCACCATACTACGATTCGAACTGTGTACCGTAAGTCACAGAAATTCAAAAAAGTACAAACAACAAGACCTGAAATCATTTACATTGTTAATCTCGAATTAGCTTATTTCTATTAATTTGTCGACTGGAATAAAACTAATGCATTATTTAGTCATTAGTTTACCATAGCTTCTTCAAGACGACAGAAACCCATACATTAAGAGCATCTTTAAATACTTATAAATCGTCAACCTAAATCAAGAAATAACATTCATTTATAGATATGTATGTTTATAATCACAAAGAATAAAAAGTCTACTGGAGAATACTACTTTTTTCAAACATTATTATTATTTGTTTGTTTGTTTCTTCTTTTAAAGATTGTTACTTTTGATATTTCTACAGGTGGCTTTACCTAACATTGAGTAGCGTGTGAATCACCCGTGTTGATTCTCTAGTAAAAATTAAATAAATACATAATGAATTATTATGGATTGTATCTCATGTATTTTTTTTTTATTTTTATATGAAGGTATACGGGGTGTGGCTATTAAATAACGAGACTGACGCTGCTACAGAAAAAGTGCGCATGTGTCAAACGCCAGCAACTAACAGCTGTTATTGTAAAGCTTCCTCTTTCGAATATAGTGCCTCTCGCTTCTGTAAACAAATCAGTACAGCCATAGCCTTCGTTCGCATTAGAGTTGTTTTTTTTGTTTCGCCGGAAAAATGTTAAGTGTAACAGTAGAGCAACAAATTGTTGTGAAATTTCATGTGAAACTTGGAAAAACCGCTACTGAAACTTATAATTTATTGAAAGAAGTGTATGGCAATGAATGTTTATTGCGTTCACGTGTTTTTGAGTGGTTTAAGCCTTTCAAGATGGCCGAGAAGACGTTTAAGATGATTCACACCCGGGTCGCCCTTCCACGTCGAAAACGGATGACGACAATATCGAAAAAATCGGTAATCTGATTCGACCTGACCGTCGGTAATCTGACTCGATCTGACCCGTACATACAACTTCTTCTGCATTTAGGTGAATGTCTATTAGGATGAATTTTATCATTCTCTTTTGTATTAATATACATCTAATATATAATATTATGAAGCTGAAATTACACATAAAATTATAGTTTTTCTTATTTATAATTCCCCTCATTATTTCATACCACTTCGGTATTAGATAAACTGAAAATAGAAAATAATGTGTTACTAATTCCCATGATTGGTAAAAATCAATACATAATTAGAATTATTGGCATTTATTCATAATTCAAAATTAAGACACTTCTGGCAAGCATGGATCTAACATGATAAAACCTTTAAAATGGTACATGTAATAAATAAAAAAAAAATGAATAAACTTTATTCTCAAACAATTATAATATTATATAAGAATTCATTTGTAAAAAATTATATATAAATCTTTAAAAAAAAAACACTGATGTGAACATTGTTTGACTTTCTTTTACTCTTATTGAATTAAATTAACAAAATGTTCGGGTACACTTCATAATGAATTATTCTTTAGAGTATTTTCTGAATAAGTTGAGCCTCAATAATTCCAATTTCATTTACACCTCAACTGACCCATTCACGCCTTCCATTGACCTCTAAATTTGAATAATTGATGCTCGACTATCGAAGAAAACATTCTAGGTTTATTACGAAGAAACGGGGAGGGGAAGAATAGAATGATTTTATAAATTGTCTCTATTACAGTGAAGGACCTGTACCGCCGCTCGGGAGTTAATAGAGCACAAGTAGGGATCGTTTAAAAAGGAGGTATGAAATAAGTAATGGGGAGAGATGAGGTGCAACTTGTAGAAAAAGAGGAGTGAGTGAAGAAGTGTGTTATAATGTTTAGAGGTAGAGGGCAGGAGTGTATAGCCGCAGAAGGCAGCCGCAGGAGAGCTCGCTGGGGGCGGAAGCAATTATCTCTGTGTCAGTCACTCCCGGGAATTTCCAATTTCCCCGCGCCATTTCTTTTTCTTCTCTAGCCCCCTCCCTTTCCTTCCCAACTCCTCTCCCTCTACTCTCGCTCCCATTGCAACTTTTTCCTCTGGCACTTGGTCCTTGCCGCTCAGTCACTGCCATCTGTTATTAGAAGCGCTGAAACTAACTTAACTTTGATTCATAGGAACGCCTGTCACTGCCCTTACTCCCAATGACAAAGAAGTAGTTTGGCCCTTTCCACAACAGGGGATGTTGTCCTTGCTGTTTTCGTCTACAGGGCCAATGTATTCTCAACTTTTTTTTTTGTGTACAACGCAAAATCCTGTTAGATTTAAAGTCGGGACAAATAAAAATGGTATTGTCAAATCTGTGGTAGAGTCGTCATTACTGGCTGATCGTGCAATACACGTGGTAAACGCTTTCCAGGACTTCCGTTAAAAATATAAACCGGTTCACGAGACTAATAACCAATAATAAACCAAACTCGCGAACCACAGATCTTAGAAATTGAGGGAATGTAATACTTTTGACAAACTTAAAAACCATGCCCTCGCATCGAAAGCGCATTTTTTTCTTTCTTTTTTTATTGTGGCTCCTGGCACTAGTTGTGTCATTGCCACTTTTTCGTCGCTTGGGGAAAAGGGCTACCTTAATTCGATTTTATTACTTTCTTACATAATGAGACATGTTCTTTCATTGCTGCATGGATCTTTGAAATGCATTTGTGTTTTACTGTGTGATGACCATATACGTAGGTTCGGGTGAATAATTATATACTGCTCGCATCAACTGGATTCTTGCCGAATCATATTTTGGACAACTAGTCAGAACATGCACGGCTGTTTCCTCGTTCTCTCCGCAGGAACATATTGGAGTGTTTCTCCTTTTATATTTGTGCAAATAACTTGCGAAGTTGCCATGTCCAGTTAGCATTTGACTGGACCAGTAGTCTGAGGTTCATAGTCATTTGGCCTTTAGTTGTCGTCTGTCATCTCCTGACAGATCGTCATTGGCCAGTCCTGCCATACATGATTCTGTGCTGCATCTTTTATTTGATTTACACGATCCCTAGCGCCCTGGTCAATATTGACTGATTCTGCCAGTATTCTCCACACATCGAAAGTGCTTGTCATCTCAACTGAAAGATCAGCCCATAATGCCGGTATCTACCGAAAGATTTGACAATAGTTTTATATACACTTGCGGAAGCAACCTACTACCTGTTATACCAAATAAAATAGCGAGATGTGGCTCTAGCTATCTAATTTTCATGTACTTAGGCAACTTTACTCTATACCCTGCTCCAAGACTATTTCTCCTACTTTCAACAATCGTGTGAGCCTGTGTTGAAGTTCATCACTTCTTGCAATAAATAAGCTCTCTGCAATTTCACATTTGGCTTTATGATTTCGTTATCAGGGAAAATATTTTCATTAAACGAAAATTTGACCTACTTTAACAGACTCTCCTTAGATTTGACATGAAATTGTGTCCAAATCCCCAACCAACCTACCGTCGGCTCAAATTTATATATAAATATAAACAGCTCAAATCAAATTCAAATATTACCTTTTCTGAGGCTAGAGGGCAACCACCTCTTCAATTCTAACATCAAATTTTTTGGTCCTTGGAACACTTACTCATTAATTTTCTAAAGAGTTTCTATCATCTTTTCGAGAATCTGTTTGACATTAAATAACTGATTCGACGTACTTCTCATCACAATCTTGCTTCATAATAGCTCAAGCGTTGTAAGGTGTCATTCAGTTAATCATTATGGATGGCAATCGTGCGCGCTACAGTGAGATGCCTTTGTAATTTCCACCTTCAATCAAAACTTCTAGAAAATTTAATCTGTTAATTTATTTATGTACATACTAATTTTTATTTATTTGATTTTAGTTTTAATTTTAACCATTGAAAGTATATAATTGTTTTCTTATTTTCATTTGTCCTTATGGCTTTTAATTATCTAGTTTCATTATAAGGGGTTTTTTGTTGAATTTAATGTAACGTTTTTGTTTTAGTTTATTTGTTGATTCGTGTTTTTTTGTCTCTTTGGTTGCGTCTTGTTATTTCGTTGCGTTTTGTTATTTGGTTGTGTTCTTAGTTTGTTCTGTTCTAATTTTATTGTTTAAATTCTTTCTGTTAATGTTTTCATTCTTTATTTTTTTATGAGCAATATCGCCTCGTAGCGAATACTCAATAATAAATAAAAAAATACATTAAAACTTCATTGAATATATTTACTGAATTTCAAGTCGGTACAATGTCTACAGCAAAGACCTTCAACAAAGCAACATCCTTCACCATCTCGAAAAATTTAAACAAAGACAAGCACTCAGACATAAAATAAAAATGAACGTGACAGAAATGTTGAAATTTACAATATCAATGGTTTATATAGTGCATTATATTTTAATATACTTTTTAGCAAATTTCCCATTGGGGAAATCAGGCTACTGAGGTCGTACTCATGACGAAATTTACGAAACATTTCTTCAAATGTCCATCGATCCTACCCAGGAGATGATGAAAATGAGGTCCGTTCAATATATATATATATATATATATATATATATATATATATATATATATATATATATATATATGTCTGTTAACGCTCTAGCGGTCGCAATTTTGTTGATCGTTAGCAAACTCGAAATGTAATCGTTTTATGTAAAAAGAAAGATCAAATTTGTTAATGGCTGAAATCGGACCAGTGGGAGGGGGGGGGTAGAGGGGGGATTTTTGAAACTTCGAAATATCTCCGTTATTATGCGTCGGATCGAAAAATTGTAAAGAATCAATCTTGTTGAAAATTAAAATTACTATAAATAATGTTCTATACATTTATTCTGTATCTTGAATATTAACCGACATATTTGCATTTGTATAGTGTGTGTGGTCGGCAGGAGTCGGTTATATGTTCGGGACGTTCCGCCGAGAGCTAGGGCGGCCATTTCCGTAACTGTTCTTCCCTCTTGAGTAGGTTTAGAGATTCCTTACCACTACTGCCGTTATTAGTAGGCAGATTTCTCTTTTGTAAAACGTCACGTGGGAAATCGACTTATTTTACGCAGCCCCTGCGTAACGGACTTTTTATATATTTACGTAAAATTCGTTTAAAGCCATACTAAATAAAATTCTCGAAACAAGCATGGAGAATGCTTGAAATTAAAAAAAAAATATATGTATGCCCAATAACATTGACTTTCATTATATAATTAATTAATCAATTAAACTAAACTTAAAGATATTAAAAGTAAAAGTTATAAACCTAATGATATTACGGTCAAACATTCTTGAGGTTAGTTTTTCCAATTTCACAAATTGACTCCCCAAATTCAGTGAGGAAAGAGGGCAAACAAAGAGAGATTCAAGGGGAAGGGGTCGTGGCTGCTCCGTAATCTATCTCTGAATTTACTTAAATAAATAAACTGGCTTCAAACTTCAACTAAAAATAAACAAACTCAGCAAAAACTGATATATCATAATTCTTAATTAAATTATTTATGATAGAATTTATTATATTTTATAGGCTTATACAGAACAATAATTTAGATAGATACATGATTTTGCAAATACAATCGAAAAAAAAGTTCGTCACACAGTGGCTGCGTAAACTAATCAGATTTCCCATGTGAAGTTTTACAATAGAGAAATCTGCATACTGGTAAAACTTAACACCACCGTGGTGAGTAAATACAAACGGTAATGAGAAATCTTTCAGTTAATTTTAATAATCCCCCAACGGAAACGGCTTCTGAATTGTAAACAAATAGGTCTGCCAACCACTCACAGATGGACATCCATCCATGGATGGTGGGTTCATTCTTCACCGGAAAGAAAAGCAATTACTGATATATATATATATATATATATATATATATATATATATATATATATAATTGTAACATCTGTCTGTACATTGATATTTTTCGCGAAATTTCACGATAACTTTTCGTTTCACATGTGATAGACACCATATCTGCATTTTGTTTCTTTGGTGTCTGTTTGTTTGTTTGTTACCTTTTCACGCATAAACGGCTGAACAGAATTTTATGAAACTTGGTATGTATATTACTACTAACCCAACTTAGACATTAGGCTATATTAATATCCTCTGAGACGAACAGGAGTGGGGGTTATAAGGGAGACCTGAAATTAAAAAATATCGATATTTCGTTTCCTATTGGTTTTTTGGCTATTATGAACATAACAGAAGCTGTTTATTTTGTTATATAAAGTAACGTTTGTTACATTCACTTTTGTCGTATACCAAGTATAAACGAGATATACACTGAAAACTAGAACGGTAGCCGACAATTGTATTTGGCACTAACGATTGAACGGAACTTAACTCAACTTGGCATGTGAATTAGCATTATTTCTTAAACGATTATAAGCTTTATTAAATTTTTTAGGTTCAAACGGGAGGAGGGGGGGGGGGTTATAAGAGAAGCCTAAAATAAAAATTCGCAGTATATTACATTTTCTAATTTGTTTTGAGTCACTGTTGGTCTTTGTAACGTTGTTTGTAACAAGGGAAAGGAAGTTTAATTCAAACATAGTTTGGTGGGCAGAATACTTTCTATGATTATGAATTATATATGTAAAAAAAAAACTACATGCACAGGAGACGGGAAATATAAAAATATTGTGGACAGTGAAGCCTTACATAACAAATAATTTTATTATTAACAAATCCACGGCAACGACGGGTATACATCGGAAAATGTTAAAATATTGTGGAAAGTAAAGGCTTGCCAAAAAAAATACCATCATCATTAAACCTCAAATGAATTCCCGAGCGAAGCCGGGTACCTTAGCTAGTATATATATGTGAGTGTGTGTGTGTGTGTGTGTGTGTGTGTCAGAGAAGCCTGATATCTCATGGACATTACAGCAGGTTTTTAGGTTTTTAACGTTATTTATTTCCAATAGAAGATAAATCTATATGAACATTTTCATTGCGTAATTTTTAAACAAAGCCACGTTGAATTTACACAAAATATGTGCATTATAGATACTATTTAATTATAAAAATGTCATCCGCGATTATGATTTGAATTATTCTCGGTGTGCCAAACAGTAGAGAGGGATTGATTGGGAACTCATTTTCATTTACTCTTCTTAAATTTCTATTGCCCTACAGTTACTTGGTCCTTATGGAAAAATAAGAGGCCCAGGCGGGAAGTACATTTGTACACATTGAAGCCTTGCTATATAATACCCTCAATGTTCAGCGTGTAATGATTTCCCGAGGGAAGCCGGGTACATGAGCTAGTATGTGTGTGTATATATATATATATATATATATATATATATATATATATATATATATATACATATGACAAGCATGTGACTATTCGCTGTACGACCAGTGAGTTACCCATCGTATAGGGAGTTCATACTCAAACAATGTAATACAAGCATCAAAATTTAAGTGGCAATAAAAAGGGTCAAATATGTAAGCGGAATCCCCGGAAAGTACTTGGTAAACGAGTTTTAAAGCAGCCCTTCCTGGAGAAAGATAAAATAAAAATAAAAATGAAAGAACCTGAGATATAGAAGGAAGCTTGCCCGAGGGATGGATATTAGAGAAAAAGTTGTCATTGGGAGGGCTGCTATGCGGTTCTGGTTTTACAGCCGCCCCCACTCGACGGGGAGGTAATAACAGTTAAGGGGAAAAAACTAAGCTAATCCCCACTAATGACTCCATTCAATTTGTTTAGTCACGCCAGAGACATTATCTCCAGGGCACTGCTTCCAGACCCTGCAAAAAGAAGCCGCCTTCCTACCAGAAACACTAGCAAAAAGGGGCCATCGTCTTTAGAGGCGAACCAGCCTCGAGGCTGAGCAGTGGACATTAGCAGCCATTATTACAACCTCTTAAAAACAGACATTTCAAAACACAGAATTATATCATCATTTACATAAAATATTATTACAAATACAATAGCAATGTGCCAAATGTGTCTGACAATACATAAATGTGCTGAATACTTCTGTATTAACGGGAGCGACACAAAAGTTTAGTTATGTATATCGTAGCTGTATCAGATCAATTTTGGGTTACAGTGGCTATAATTAATTCTTGCTCTATCAAAACTAGAGCAATCCCCCACGACCGACTCTCTTAGTTCCTTACTCTCCATAGGAAATCATTACAATTCACACCCGCTTATTACACAAATCTACTCATATCTACACTGTCTACACAATTATGTTATAACTATGATGTGGCTACCAGGACATACAAACCTAAAATAAATTACTGACATCGACAGACAAGCTAAATCAGCAGCCAGGAAAAGAACTGTGGACATCGACAGGCTGACTGCACAAGACATGAAACGGGTAATTTAAACACAAGTACTCAATGACTGGACAACCGACTGGCTACAAACTGACAACAAACTCCGGGAAATCCTAGACAATCCAAACAAAGGAAAAACTCTAGAAAATCTTACCAGACGAGATCAAGTGGTATCTCTGGAATATGCTGGATGGTAGAGGAACCAATTGATCAGGATCAATAAGAAGGCCAAGTCCTCTACAGTTTTCCTGTAGACTGTAGAGGACTTGGCCTTCTTATTGATCCAGATCAAGTGGTGATGTCTAGGCTTAGAACCGGACATTCACTGCTTACACTTTCATATCTCATATACCGAAAAGTTAGACCTACATGCACTCACTGTAACACAGTACTGACCATTAAACATCTCCTGACTGACTGCAGACTACGTGAACATCTCAACTTACCGAACGACTTGTACGAACTATTAACAGAAGGTAGCCCACATATAAATACACTCTTAAATCACTTGAAGACAATTGACATTTACAACAAACTTTAAACCACACCTACCCCACTCATTTCTCTACATTTTATATCTCAAATTATGTTAATAATTCTAGTATGCGTTTTTGAGAACAATAGTTCTTTAATACATTTTTAAACTTGTGCCTTTGAGATCCATCATCCTCACACCAGGATTTATAGTTTCATCCCAATAATTATAGTTTCACATTGTTTTATTTAAATGCTTAATTTTATTTCGTTATATTTTATACTATGTTTTAACTAATTTGAAAACATTTTTTCTTTATTTCAAATTTTAGTGTATAGAATTGAAATTAAATGATACTCAGCGACATCGCCTAGTTTCGGAGCTCATAAAATAAAATAAATAAATACAGTGGCATAAAATATTGTTTGAGAAGAAACATTCAAACATAAAAGGGAATCGCCTGGACGTTAAAAGCTAGGCGTAGAAATTGAAGCAAGTGAGAGAGCTTTAAACAAACAAGATAAAACTGTGCTTTCAGTTTGAGAAATTAATACTCCTACGCCAAATTTGTATCATCATTTACTAATAACATCGGATTTAACTTCCAGAGTAAATTTCAACTAGCACATCTTTCGAAGGACTTCACGGGCTACAGCGAAATTTAACTTTTGAGGAAGAAAAGAATCCGTTAAATATTACAATTAAATAAATTATCTTACAGTTAAAATCTCAGGCTAAAGTCGTAGACTTTAAGAATATTTGCACTAATTGTATAGTAATCAATATAATTCGAGTGCAATAAAAAAATCATAAGGAAAATAATTGCATATAGACCTAAAACGAAAGTTCGTTTGAATGGTTACCTTTTACATTGCTATTCAAGTTATAATTAACCATTTCAAAATCTCAACCATCAAACATGGACATATTTATTTTAAATTAAAAATAATATTACCATAAAATATAATTATTATTAGATAAAGCGTAAACTGCTACGTAATCGCGCAGAGAGTTGGAAAACGTACATTTTCGACACGAAGTAAAATAAATGATTTTTGCGTTTCGAAATTAACTGTTAAAAACATTCTTTTTACATTGTGATAAATTCTCCAGATTAAAAAGAAGAAAAAAACAATTCAATGTTTGAAATTTATTGTGATTTGTTTTCCTACTTTTACAGTTGGGCCAATGACCCAAAAGGGATGAGGCAGTATTCAAAATAGATAAATAAAATATTACTATACAGCAAATGTAATAAGTAGTTGTTGCTGATAGTTGGAAGTTTAATTAATTTAATGAGCTAGGCACGAGATATTTAGTGATACACTATCGTAGCTTAAAGCGAAAATAATTAAGGTTGAGGGGTTACTCTGAGAAGAAAATTAGAATATTGTAATTTTCCCAGGACTTGCAAAAATATCACAATATATTATATAACATTTTTGTTTGGTCTGAATCATAATAATAATATTATTTTCAGCTTTACGTCTTCTTTAAGTATACAACTAGTTTTGTCAAATTTTAACTATTTACGAAATGATCTTTACTTTAAGATACAACGATTAAATATTGAACTTTGCCATGAAGAAACTAAAGCTGTTAAAGTATTAAGTCTCTGTCCCACCCTAGCAAAACAAAATGAGGTAGACAGCCCACTCTAAGCCTTATTAGTAATTAAAAAAAAAAAAAAACATATAAAGGCTGACACCTGTGTATTAATGGGCATAGATAATGAAGTACAGGGATGTTACACTTTATGTCATTGTTTTGACAAATATTGGCCTTTAGGGGTGGAAATAAATAAAGGATAACAGTGAGGTTTAAGTGCGGCAGTAATACTGTTATGGCGAATGGTAACGAAGGGGAGACCATGGCGATGTCAATATGAGAGAGGAAAGTGCAACCATTACCATTAATGCGATTTGATTACCAAGCCCACTCCTGACATAAAGTCTTGTCACCACCTCATTCATGTCCGAATCAGCGTTTCCTATTACACACGACCGACCAATCAACCCCTATAAACCTTAACACCAAGCAAATTGTAATAGACCTCTAAATATCATTTTTTTTTTTTTTTTTTGTAAATCAAGAACATCAGGTATACAACATTAAAACTTATCTTCTTATATATAAAAATGAATGTTTGTCCTTTATAGAATCGTAAACGGCTGAACCGAATTTTATGAAACTTGGTATGTATATTACTACTAAAACAGGTTAGGTTTCTGGCTGTATTAATATTCTCTGAGACGAACAGGAGTGGGGGTTATAAGGGAGGCCTGAAATTAAAAATAGCGATATTTCGTCTCCTATTGTTTTTTCGGCAAATATGCACACAACAAAAGTTGTTTATTTTGTTATTTAGAGTAACTTTTGTAATATACCCTTTTGTCGTATACCAAAGTATAAATGAGCTATACGCTAAAAACAAAAGTGGGAGTCAACAATTTTATATGGCTCAAAAGACTCAACCGAATTAAACGAAACTCCGTATGTGATTTGGTATCAGCACCTCCCTGATTATAAGCTATATTAAAATTTCGAGGTACGACCAGGAGCGGGGTTTATGAGGGAGGTGTGAAATATAAAATCGCGATATTTCACGGCAAACGTGCATATAACAAAAGTTGCTTGTTTTGTTATTTAAAGTAAATTTTGTATATGCGCTTTTGCCGTATAACGAAGTATAAATGAGCTATACACGAAAAACTATAGACTTCGCCAACAATGTTATGGAACACGAAATACGAAATCGAAAACAACAAAACTCCGTATTTTGGATAATATTAACACCTCCTGGACTATTAGCTATATTAACATTTTTAGGAATCAACAGAAGCGGGGGGGTTGTTGGGGAGACATGAAATGAAACATTGCATTATTTCGTTTCATATTGTTTTTTCTTTCACGAACGTGCACATAACAAAATATGTTTAATTTGATATTTAGATTAACTTTTATTATATACATCTTTATCATAATTTACTATTTTAGTTGGTGACGTAGCAACACGCGCAGGGTACAGCTAGTTTATATCATAAATTAAACTTTCTAATTTAGCCTTGAATTCCTTTGTTTCGAGTTTTTCAACATTATTTACTTCGTCCAGATACAGTTCGAAACGCCAATACTATTCAAATTAGTCTTGGTAATTCAAATATCACATATAATTTCACGTTGAGTTAGCTATGATTTTACAAAAAAAGTCAGCAGCATTCAGTGATAGATTGAAATGTATCAAAGAACAGTGATTTATCAAACTCCGATTTATCACAAATGGTTTATTTATTAAACATTAGACTCGTTAAAAATGGTTGCTTAGTATTTTTTTATTTCTTTCTTTACAAAAATGATAAATCGTATTATCAAGGTAATTTGGACGAATTTACGAGTTTTTAAATTACAGCCTCCAACAGAGAGTTTGATTTTTCAGCCTATTTCTTTTTTATATTTGAAGAAGTATTTTTTTTATATATAAATGAAACTATGAGTACAAACCTTAATAAATGTTTTCCATAAGCAGAATCTGTAAATATGATAAGACAAACATACAATGAAATAGAATGCAGCTAGCAGAGTAATGATACAGTGAAAGCAATTCCTAATTCACATACGGAGCTTTGTCAAGTTCGGTTCTATCGTTAGTGCCCAAGAAAATTGTCGGCACCCGTTTTAGTTTTTAGTGTATATCTCTTTTATGTATATATATATACTCTAAAAAACAAAATAAACAACTTTTGTCATGTTAATATTTGCTGAAAAAGCAATAGGAAACCAAATATTGCTATTTTTAATTTCAGGCCTTCCTCATAACCCCCCCCCCCATTCCTGTTCGTCTCAGAGATTATTAATATTGCCTAAAGTCCTACATGGAAGGGTTACCAAAGACTTGTTTAGATCTTAAGTTTATCAGAAAATGACTGATATTCCCTTCTGGTCCAGTGTATCTTTATCGATATACAACTTTGTATTACATGATATTCCAAATATTGAATTCGGGAGCGATCAAATACAAATTAAATCTCTCTCACACACAGACATATCTAAATATACTCAATTACTAGGAAGAATCGTGAAAAATTAAAGGAAAGTAGTAAAGCACAACCTCAATAACTTATTATTTGTAAATATTAGAGATAAGAATAAGAATAAACAAATTTTATGTTTAATATACAATATTTTTCCCAGATAATATTCTGTAATAAATTAAACATTTGCATCTAATTAAGGGGGGAAATAACACCCTGAGCTAAGGAAAAAACTCGCTGTAAATATACCTATTCTGAGAAACGAAGATGATTAAACTGACTGAATTATTAATTATCACCTACCTGCTTCATTATTAATTTTTTTCGTCGAATTCCATCTTTCTTCTTCTTATTATATTTATTTTACTTGCTAATTACAATTAAAAATTGCTTTTTAAGAACTAAACTTCAGGCAAAACAAAAATAATTAAGTGCTTATAAAAACCTGTACAGAAACTTCATCTGATTACTAAAATTAAAAAAAAAAGTTTTTTTCTTACACCACCTGGTCATTAGAAAAGTTCCTGTAATTGGCAAACAAATACAAATTTGAGTGAATAGCGAGTCATTTGAGTTTTAAGTCCCAAAGTCACATTTTAGCAGATTTCCAGCGTCCATTTAAGCAGTCTAATCAGCCCCACTACAACACGGACTAAGGTGAAATGCAAGCTGGCAATCTTTCATCCTCTGCTCATGAAGGAGCCCAAGTGATAAAATAAGAGTTTATCCCTGATTAAATCAAGTAACGGTGAGAAAATGATATAAAATACCAGCTGATTCAAATAACACATGATGATTTCATATTATCAACTCCTCAACAATAAATGCCTATCTACAAAATTTGAAATCGATCAAGACTAATAAAATGGGAATAGCCTGTTTTATATGCCTAGTACTGCCATAAATACTGTTACAAAAGTTGGACTTTGTTTAATCCTTGGGTATTGTTTATATAATCCCACCTCTTATCACTTGTTTATTTGACACATAAGAATAATAATCCCAATCAGTTAGTATTTTTCTTTCACTCGGTTAACATGGAGTGGGGTGATAAAGAAAACCGGATCGCTGTGCTCGCCTTACACAAAGTTGGAAAATGCAGATCAGAGATTTTCAACACCCTGAAACCACTTGGTATCAGCCGTATGTTCGTGTACCAAACTATAAACAGGTACAATGAGACCTCATCTGTAAGTGACAGACCTCGACCAGGTCGTCCCCACACTGTGAGAACAGTTAATGCAGTAAGAGCAGTGGCTGCTCGAATCAGAAGAAATCCCATCCGAAAACAAAAAATGTTGTCCCGGGAAATGGGAATCTCTGGCAGATCAATGTCTCGCATAATAAAAAGTGACCTTAGGATGGGTGCATTCCGAAGAATGACCGGACAAAGGCTTACTATTTCTCTGAAACAAATTAGGGTGAATAGATCAAAAGTGCTTCGCCGTTACGCCGATGGACTTCATCGAAAAATTTTGTTTACCGATGAGAAAAGTTTCACGATAGAAGAAAAATGTAATCGCCAAAATGATCGTGTGTACGCGCACAGCTCTATAGAGGACCAGGAGGTCATTGGAAGAGTGGAAAGAGGTCATCACCCTTCTTCAGTGATGGTGTGGTGGGGAGTTTGTTATGATGGCACCACAATGATTCACTTTTGTGAAAATGGTGTTAAAACATCGGCTAAAAACTATCAGGATGATATTGTGGAAACAGTTGTCAAGCCTCTGAATGAAACTCTGTTTGCTGGAAGTCACTGGGTTTTCCAGCAGGATTCTGCTCCAGCTCATAAGGCCAGGTCAACTCAGCAATGGCTGCAGAGCAACGTTCCTGAGTTCATCTCGGCCTCGGATTGGCCCTCAGGAAGCCCCGATCTAAACCCGCTAGACTACCGCTTGTGGTCAGAACTGGAGAGGATGGCATGCCACAGAGCACACACCCTAATTTGGAAAGCCTCAAATAATCACTGGTCCGAGCTGTTCAGTGTTTTCCTCAAGAAGTGCTGCATGCTGCAATTGATGACTGGCCAAGAAGATTAAAAGCTTGTGTGAAGGCAAAAGGGGGACATTTTGAGTAATTGTATTTTTATGTTACTCTCTGTATATACAAAATTTATTTTACAATAAAGGTTTTTGAAGAATTGATTGTTCTTTTGATTTCTGTGTATATTCCCTTGTAACAATATTTATGGCAGGACTAGGTATAAACACACACACACGGATTCCAGGTATATACTGCAAACATACCAAAAATACGGCACAGCCATTCTTCTATTTTGGCATGTAGTTCTGCTACAAACTCAGTTAATAAATTGCAGACAGGAAAATTAGGCCTGTCTTCGTATTAATGAAGTACAAATACATGAACAACTTAAAAGCACTGACCACCCAAAACATTAGTTTTATTATGGCAGAGTAAAATTGTATAATATTTTCGTATATAAATCATTTTATTTCCTTTCAGAGAAAATAAAGTCAGTGCTTTTATAGCCAGAGGAATCCGGTAGAATTGTTTCGGGAGGGTTAGCTGAAGCACCAACCCAGGCTGGCCTGAGCAACATCTTGATATAGCACGAGGGGCTCTTAAGTTGTGCTAGACATGCGATCACGTGACCTCTCCTCTACGTCACACATACCCACAATTAGCTGCGATTTATTTGTATGTTCCTTTACATATTTTTTCGGCACCCTGCTTCCTATGGGCAGCCTAATTAGAGGTTGTTGAGCTATTATTTTAATAATAGGATCTACTGGAAATTGTCTGTTTCACAATATGATATAAGCCCCCCTGTTCCGTTAAACAAGGTTCTACGATGAATTTATTAATAATTTATACGTCAAAGCATAAATGTACTGCTCGCAGGGATATTGAAAGCAAAGCATGAAGGGGCTTGGAATTTTCTACAAGAATGTGCCCAAATCGACAGGCCATGGGGGAGAGGAAACAATTATCGC
The DNA here is from genome assembly GCA_019009955.1 of Riptortus pedestris. Taxonomy (NCBI): domain Eukaryota; kingdom Metazoa; phylum Arthropoda; class Insecta; order Hemiptera; family Alydidae; genus Riptortus; species Riptortus pedestris. The sequence goes on along the minus strand of CM032229.1, from coordinate 147,752,951 downwards.
ATTAGAGACATTTTCAGAAAATATAGCAACTTCAAGAAATTTATCGATACTATTATAGTGGTAGATTGTTCGTTATACATAAAAAGGAAATACTTTTTCTAAATTACGAACAATCTGGTTAATATAAAATTCATGGGTTTCTAGAGGAATTCAAGACACCACCTTCCAAGCAACTTTGCATAATAGCTAGAAAGATTAGCCTAGCAATTTCTAAAAAATCCCAAGCGTAACTTAATATTATAAGGGCACGACCAACTCCTCAATATTACTGAAGCACGCCCCAGTAATGTGCATACAACACAAAAATTGTACTCCTGAACAGAAAAATGAAAGCCGGCCCCAAAAAAATGTTTTCAGTTCAAAAAGGACAAAATTATAAAATGTTTAGTTTTAATTAAAGAGAAAAAAAAGTATTATGCATCTACATACAATCCCGACTTCAACTTACACCTGACGAAAGTACGAGGAATAGAGAGACCTAAAATAAAATATTAAAATTTATTTTCATGTTTCACTAAACGTGTAAATAAAAGAGTTATTTTTGGATGCCACTGCTGAGATGAATTAATTTCTGTAAAAAAACAACGAAAACTCCCGAAAGGTTTTATTCACTTCCTCACAATCCAAATAAAGCTCCTAGCATTTATCTATAGCTCTCTTCCAAAAGTGATACTTAATATGAAATTGTTTTAGTACATTATTGATTATACAAAAAAATTGATCTCTTTAAAAATAAAACTACAATTACATTTGTTTGCATAATATATTTAATTGCATTAAATCTAGGGGAAGTTAGTAGCTATAATTATTTCTTTATTAACTTTTTACAACTAAGGCTAATTGGGGTAACTATAATGTTAATATTTATAAAGTTCCATTTTTGTGTTGTTCTGAACAATATGAAGAGTTTTATAAGGACTACGTTGGTTTGATTGTAGGGAGAATATAACACTTTTCATTATCCACACGAATAAGAAGTATATCGTAAGTCTTGGAAGGACAATTACACAGAGACAGCAGAACGATTTCATGTAGGAACAGCATATAAAACTAATAGCTGAGCATAATGATTATCATTGTTGCTAATACTGCTATTAGCCGAAATAAGACATGGTTAAGGGCTCATGATAGAGTGGGCAGATCTATATTGGAGGGAGGTAAGATCCAAGGCGGTCTTAGTTAGGCCAGCACGCAAAGATCAGATTAACCCAATGTTCAACCATTGATTCCTAGTCCAACCCTCACTCTACATTTTTAAATATAGCCATTCATCAATTTCACCCTATTAATATCCTCATGCCTCTTGTGAATTAATAAAATCGATTGAGTGCATATAATGTAATGAGAAATTACAAACAAAATACAAGGTTTTATTTCTGTCTGCCACACCCCCTCCTCTTTCTCTCTCACTCCCTCTCTCTCAGAGGGCCCTGCTTCTGCATCACCTTTTTTTTTGAAACAGTACGGTTTCCTAATTGCAAAAGGCATTCCTAATCATCTTTGAATGAATTCCTCTGTACGCCACATTCTACAGTTATTTTAACCACAAATCTACAGTTTATTTTAATCTTTAATAGTAAGAAATGAAATAAAAAAGCCCGTTATGCAGGGTCTGCAAAGACAAACGAAATATGTGACATGCTGAAACTATCCGCTGGTGATCTCATGCCACCACCAAGTTGCGATTTCCCCCATGGAATGAAGCTTATGTAGACAGGAATTGAAGCTGGATATGAGATGTTTAGTGGACTCATTAACGCAAAATGAAAAAAGTCCGTCATGCAAGGGCTGCGTAAACTAAGCAGATTTCCCTCGTGAAGTTTAGTAATAGATAAATATACATACTGGTAACACAACACCACCGTGAATAAATAAAAACGGAAATAAGAAATATTTCATCCAATTTCAATAACCTGCCGACAGGAAGCGTTAGGTTAGAAATGTAAAGAAACGGATCTGCCCGCCTTTACTGAAATATTTTAGAATATATAATATTAATTTTATTGAGAACTATTCACTATATCTAGTACTATAATTAATAATGAGTCAGAATAATTGTTATCTCAACCAATCAAATTTTTGTAGTCCAAAACCTTCAGACGGGGGGGGGGGGCTGGAGTCACCAGGATATATTTGCATGTATGTCGTTTAATAAAGGTCTCTTGAATACTACTTTTGGTATTTAAACTTCGAATAATGTGAAGTATTATGAAGCGGAGTATTGTGTATGAAACATAAGTAGAAGTGGCGGTTTGCCGATGGCTGAAAACTGAAAAATGCAAATATCTCGGTTAATATTCAAGATAGAGAATAAATGTATATAACAATATTTATAGTAAATTTAATTTGCAATAAGATTGATTCTGTACAATTCTTCGACGTATAGTAACGGAGATATTTCGAATTTTCAAAAATCCTCCCCTGTAAACCCCCCCTCCCAGTGGTCCGATTTCAGCCGTTAACGAAGTTGATCTTTCTTTTTACATATAACGACTACATGTCGAGTTTGGTAACGATCAAACAAAAATTGCTACTGCTAGAGCGGTAACAGACAAATATATATATATATATATATATATATATATATATATATATATATATATATATATATATATAGTTTTGAACGGACCTCATTTTCGTCATCTACTAGGTAGGATCGATGGACAGTTGAAGAAAAATTTCGACAATTCCGTCCAGAGTAAGACCTCAATAGCTGATTTCCCTTGAGGGAAATCTGCTAATAAGAATAGTAGAAGTGGCGGTATACATAAGGCTGAAAAAAATACAAAACTTGCTCCCTGTTGGAATGAGACATGTATTAAAACAACATTAACAGAGAAAAAAAAATCAGCAACAAGATTAGTCATGTAAAAATGGTTTCATTCATATTAACTGAGATAATTATATTCTACCAGTCCTTGAACCCCCTCTTCTTGATCTGATTTTATCCATTAATGAATATGTTCCATAGAAAGAGTAAATGTCGAGAATGGTTTGGCCAGATAAACATTTTTGAGTCTAAACTGTAAAATCTAAGCGATATCAAATAATAATCTTCAAGGAAGTTAACCTTCGAAGAAAGGATAGATGTTGCTACAACCATCAGTTCATTATTAAAGACTTTCAAACGATTTCATCACCCATTCTATACGCTATTTGTTCCATAATAAGTGTAATTTATTCGCAAAATATAGATACTTAAAAATTTATCATCTTAATAACTCTCAAATATCATAAATCCCAATTTATGCTGAATAGGGAAGTATTTGTCTATCGCCATAAAAAGTAAGATTCGGGTTCGTTTAGCATCACCTTTGCCTCTTCTTAACATACCTCTGTAGCATTTGGTGGCTGTATATAATATTCAATAGGTTTGGTAAATGATCCTACCGTTGAGAATGGAACACCTGTATAGTTAATTAGATAATCAAGGTGTATCTTATTCCAATATAACGGACTTAAATTCATTAATCATGTCGACTCGTGTAAAACAAGAACCTTAGATTTCTTGGCAAAATAAGCTTGTTTGTGAGTTGATTCTAACAGTATATGTTTTAGCAGGTTACCCTAAAGTATATATATTTGTGTGTGTGTAACTTATAATAAACTGCTGAACAGCAAGTTTAATTTCCTGCACATACTGTTCAATACAAGTTTTCCCTATCTTGAATATTAAGGGATTTATTTATTCTTTTTTGGTCTCAGCCATCAGTATACCTCGGCAACTCATTGCGTTTAACAATTTGAGGGAATTCATCAATAATCATCGCATATCTGCCTCAAATCCCCAGCCGTCTACATAGGCTTCTTTCAACGAGAGTTATACAGATAATAGTGGCATGAGATCTCCAGCACAAGAGAAATCTGCTTATTTTATACAGTTTCCACAGACAGACGTTTTTACTCCTAGTAATACGATTTAATCGAACAAAGTTTTTGTAAGAACTTGTGTAATCGTATATTTTTTCGGGTATCAATGGAATTATTCATTTTGATTAATCCCCAGCCGTCTACATAGGCTTCTTACAACGGGAGTTGTACAGATAATAGTGGCATGAGATCTCCAGCACAAGAGAAATCTGATTAGTTTAAGCAGTTCCCACAGGCGGACGTTTTTACTCCTACTAATGCGATTTTTTTTTGTACGAACTTGTGTAATCGAGACATTTTTCGGGTTTCAACGGAATTATTCATTTTGACCCTTCCCGTGCCCATTTATGTGTTTCGGTGTGACGTATCCTACACAATTCAAAAACAAGCCCCTTTTGAATGTTGACATTTCATCTTTGTAATGTCTAGTTATGCTTCTCTCGGTGGAAACCCGTAAAAAATTATTTCTCCATACGTATCTGAGATACAAATGAATTAAATCGAACCTTTTTGTTTATTATGGAAAGATCTATAAATTATGTTCTATACCAATTTTTGATCTGATTCATTGGAATGTTGATAGCATATATCATTTTCAAATGAAGGGAAATCAGCTATTGAGGTAGTACTCGTGACGCCATTTTCGAATTTTTTCTTCAAATGTCCATCGATCCTACCCAGGGGATCACGAAATTGAGGTCCGTTCAAAATTGTATATATATATATATATATATATATATATATATATATATTTGTCTGTTACCGCTCTATCGTTCGCAATTATTGTTTAATCGTTAACAAACTCGATATTTAGCCGTTTTATGGAAAAAGAAAGACAAAGTTCATTAACGGCAGAAATCGGACCAGTGGGGGGGGGGGTATCTCCGTGGGATCGAAGAAAAGAAGAACCAGTCTTATTGCAAATTGAATTTACTAGAAATATTGTTATATACATTTATTCTCTATCTTGAATAATAACCGAGATATTTGCATTTTATTGATCGAGACGGTCATGATGAGATCGGCTAACTTCGTTTGCACTAGTTCGGCCGTTTCAGTAACTGTTCGGTTCTCGTGAAATTTCTCTATTCTAAAACATCACGTAGGAAATCTGCTTAGTTTACGTAGCCCTTGCGTAACGGATGTTTGGTTATTTAATGAAAGAGGAATAAACGGAAGGCATGTGGTGACCTCAGATTTTTCATCTGCAGTATAGGACCGATGAACATTTTAATAAATTTATCTAAAATCACGTCATGAGCACAAACCCAACAGCCGACTCCACTTAAGGGAAATTTACTAAAACATGAATTGGTTAACGATTAAGGGATGGGTTTACAGAGAGAATGCGCTCAGGTGAGAAAGCCACAAAGAGGAGTGACTGAATCTATGGATGTACTCTAAGTGGGAAGATCAATTCGAGGAAAGGTATTATCAGCACAGTACCTGCCGCTATTGTATTGAGGAGCCGACCACACAAGTATGGCTGTTCCTCTCACCCTCATTGTATTGGAAGCAATAGAACGGAATAGCTAGGCCCATAAAGCCAAATACTCAGCAAGGTACTAGATATAAATGGAAGGAGGGGGGTCTTTGGAGAATTGGGAGAGGAAGGGGACAGCGAAAATTAGAACTGAAGTCACGCCACTTACAATTGTAAACATTAGATACCAAAGTGACGATTTCTATAAATGTAAATTCAATATAACATGAAGAAGTTATTATGGTTTCGCTGCAGAATCTACATAACTGGGCAAACATTTTAATATATATATACTAGCAGACCCGGCAGACTGTCCCACATGATATTTCAAGTGATCAGGATATTAAATTTAATAATATTATGTTTAAAACAAAAACTACTTCTAACAACACAAAAAACAACTTTTGTTATGTGCACGTTTGTCTAAAAAATAGAAAATTAAAAATCGCGAATATTTTATTCAAGCCTAAAGAATTTAATATAGCCTATAATCATGGAAGAATTAATGCTAATTCACATACCGAGTTTTGTTAAGTTCGGTTCAATCATTCGTGATCAATGAAATTGTTGGCTCCCACTTTAATTATTTAGTGTATATCTCATTTATACTTTGTTATATTACAAAAGTGAATATAACAAAGGTAACTCGAAATAACGAAATGAACAACTTTTATCCTGTGCATATTTGCCGAAAAACCAATAGGAAACGAAATATCGCTATTCCTTATTTTAGGGCTCCCCTACGACCCCCCACTCCTGCTCCACCTGTCGGGCTGATTTGTGACGCTAAACCATCCAGAGCGTCACCCAAACGCGTACAAAAAAATACATTCAAATCGGTCCAGCCGCTTAGGACGAGTTCAGTGGCATATACACGTTCAGTAGAATTATATATGTAAAGATATATATATGAAAATTTGATCTATTGAGAAATCAAATGAATAGTTGAGAGTAATTTTTATTTCCCTATAACGCTTTAGAGTATTAAAACTACCTTCCTTCAAAATAACCACAAATAAAAACGATTTAAAGATAAACGTTATAATAAAATGTTTACGACTTTTTTATTTCCTTTTTACTGCCACATTTTATATATGACATTACTCTACAATATTAATAATACGTAATTAAACTTTTTCCCGATTTACTGAATAATTTTAATTGAAGTATTATGGAACTTCAGACCAAAATAAAATAACCATATCGAACAATGTATTTGTCCAGAACTTGTTGAGTGAATTTTTACTCTTAACCAGAAAGTAAGAGTTGAAAGCTGTTGTGTAACTGATAAATTAATGATATTACTCACGTCAAAGAAGTGATAGATGAAGAAAAACCAAGTACCTGAAAAAAAAAAAAATTGTTAACAAAAATTCCAAATCCAAGGAAGAAATATCATACTTGTCTGTAACTACAGATATAGAAAACATCTAAAATACATTAAACGTAAAGAGCTAAAAATATAAGGCTATTGCCTATTCTTTTCATGGAGCTATGACTGATACAAATATGTGAGTAAACAAAGGAATGGCAAGGTACGATTTACTATACATCTAAGTGCATCTTTCGACCTTTGTTGCATACTACCCTTCTCTTAAGATAAGGTTTTATGTGAATGTTTGTATGTGTGTGTGTGTGTGTGTGTGTGTGAGAGAGAGAGAGAGAGAGAGAGAGAGAGAGAGAGAGAGAGAGAGAGAGAGAGAGAGAGAGAGAGAGAGAGAGAGAGAGAGAGAGAGAGAGAGAGAGAGAGAGAGAGAGAGAGAGAGAGAGAGAGAGATACTATATTTTGCACTGGAAATCTTTACAGAGTCTAGTGACGGGTAAGTGTGTTATGGAGTGCACAATTTCATTATTCGCTCTAAGGAACAGTAAAAAGGCCTTGTCTTCTACTATTGTTTTTAATTTTATGCAAAGTGCACTTCCAGAGTCAGCGCTCCATCGACAGTGCCTACTGATTATAGCAATGTAGCCTGGACAACAACCGCTGCACTATTTTTCATCTCAGGGTTTATATGCTTAGTCTGGATACCTCCTTGGGAATTATGGTGAATGTACGTTCCTTTCTAGGCACTTTGAAAATAGACAATGGAACAAATAAAGAATGAAATAAAAAACAACTCTAAAATCAATCCTTCTCTACTATTGGTAACATCAATATAAATCAGAGGGACTATAAGGAAGTATCTTCCCGTTCTATTTGGTGAGCAGAAAGGTCTTCATTCTCCAGTATAGTTCCAGTCGTCCTAATCCAGAAGTCCTAGCCCTTTCCAGTACCACTCATCCATATTCCCTTCAAGAGACAATGACCCAGAGATCTATGGAAGTGTAAAGTGAAGTAATAGCAGTGGCTATTTTCTTATCAAGTGCCATTCCTCCTTAGCTCTTGACTTCCTTGCCAGGCAGGAAGAGGTTGCTCCTCTCATTGTGGTGAATAGGTGTATATTCTGTCGAGAGTGATGGAAGTCGATTGTATTGATCATTCACATTATCAAATACATTTATATATATATATATATATATATATATATATATATATATATATATATAATAATATAACAACAAAATTTCAGTATAGTTGGGCGCGTTTTAGGAAATCAG